>NW_019290557.1:0-121888 GCF_000500325.1 Leptinotarsa decemlineata | reverse complement strand
ATCGCCTCGAAGCAAAATGAAGTATTTCATAGATATATTCAATTCTAAAAGGTCTTTGAAATATTTCAACTTTGGAAGTATGTCTACTTATTTTAATATTGAAAATTTCATTCATACGACCTACTTCGAATGTCAATCAATAATTTCCCACGATATTCAATCGATTTCGCGAAGTTCAGGTAATCCAGATGAATGTGAGCGAAATGGTAAATAACTCGATCAATTCAAAGTAATATTTTATTCAAATCAAGAGTAATCGACAGTTGTAATTGTTTATTACTCAGACCAAGGCAGCATTATGAGCTATCGGTTACCTACAATCGATAGTTCAAACTCTTCAATTACGTCTTATCAACAGTGCAAACAGTTCATTATGGAAAAACGAAAGTTCAATAGTCGGTAGTTTGAATATTATAGCAAAAAATACCCCACAGAGAACAGACAAAGGATGAATACCGAATGTGATTGAGAGAAATTTGTTGGAAGTGGTCTTCAGGTTTTCATGTCAAGTGTTCCATCTACAACTTTGGTAGACATTATCAAGAGCGATGGGACAACGGATGGAGTACTTATATTTACCAACGTCGCGCAAGATTCGGATTCATTCATTTGGTGGTGGACGTGGCTTCATCTGTATATATGTTCGATTTTCACTTCCTATCGTTCGAACCGTTCTAGGAATCACACGTTGAAAAGTAAGATCTCATTATTTGTTAGCTCGCACAAGTTTTTACTTTTGAGAGTTGTCATTCGTAGAGATGCGACAGCTGGTTACCGGAAAAACAGATTTTCGAAGGGATTGGGTCTTCTCAAACATAATAACGTGGGTGCCTTCTCTGAATGCATGTTTCGCTACTGCTAAGTTGTTATGCCACAGTCGACCGTTTCTACAAAGCAACGCGAATCTTAGATTTACAGGAAATCAACGCACATTGACGGGTATCGGAGTGAAAACTCCAACAATCACAACGACGAATGAGGGGAGTAATTGAAACACATTTTTGTGTATCTCTCATCCTGAGAATCCCCCCATGGAACATTTTTATCCAAAAAGTGATTTCGAAGAAAACATTACAAGCTTACATCCTTTAATATGACAAGATTTTTTTTTAAGTTGATACGTACCAGGAACATCTCTCGTTAACACACTTCTATTTGTTTCAGCTTTTCATGATAGACAACTGCGCCGATGACTGGCGAATCGCCATGACCTGGCAAAGGATATCACAGATAACAATGGAACTAGTGATATGTGCTGTGCATCCGATTCCGGGACATTATCTGTTTGTGTGGACAACAAAACTAGCTAATAAAAACGGTGGTATTGGAAGAAAATGCGTTCCGTACGATGTGCCCTTGTCTTTGCCGATGTTTCTCAGGCTCTACTTGATTTGCAGAGTAATGTTACTCCACAGTAAACTGTTCACGGATGCCTCATCGCGAAGTATAGGTGCGCTCAATCGAATTAACTTCAATACAAGATTTGTGTTAAAAACCCTCATGACTATCTGTCCCGGTACGGTACTTCTAGTCTTCATGGTATCCCTCTGGATCATTGCCAGCTGGACGTTAAGACAGTGTGAAAGGTGAGATTCACATTACTTTTGAATAATAATATTTTCGTAACATAGCTGCAATTATATCTCCAATATTCATAATGTTTCTGCAAACATTGAATTTTATGGTGAAACTAATAATTTCATTTTAAAAAACTAATTACTTATTTACTATAGCAGCTTACCACTCAGATTTCAATGAATTTATCGTTGCATACATACAATTCACTGCTTATGACAATAATATGACCAACAGTTGAATAAAAGTATTTTCTGTCGAATTAGGTAGGTGAATCTAAAGTGAGTGGGTCTATTCGACTCTCCACCGCAACTCATTAGGGTTTATTGTGGCACACACTCATTCACACTCGGAGGTCAGATGGTGACAGTACGGATCTGCCGAACTCAAAGAACCTGATTCGGTCCCCAGCGTGGCAGGCACAAAGTATATGCTCTGCAGTTTCATCATTTTCCAGACAAAGGCGACACACACTGTCTTCCGACAGTCCAAGTCTCTGCATTTGATGATTCAAATGACAGTGACCTGTAAGAAGGCCTGTTAGACATCGTAGTTCATCCCTACTGGAGTCCAACAACTGTTTGGAATCAAGCTTCGAAGGGTGAATAAACGCCTTGAAGTGAGCCAATCCTGGAAGATTCTGCCAGAAGTTCATAACTCTTCTTGCCATCCAGGTGTTAAGTGTTTGTTTGGCAAAGTCCAAAGCGATGCCAATGACAGGTTCTGGTCCAATGAAGCCACTTGTAGCACCCTCCTTTGCAAGAGAGTCAGCAGCTTCATTGCCTTCCAGGCCATTGTTTACTAGCATGGCATAGATCCAGCCAGTTATGGTCGATTCTATACCGTTTCTAGCCAGAGACAATCCTATAGATTCAGGTAGTGCATTGTCAAATGCTCCTTCAATATCAAGAAATACAGCAACCGCAATCTCCTTGTTGTCAAGCGATTAGGAGATTTTCTCAACGAGGTTGTTTAATGCTGAATCTGTCGATTTGCCGGATTGATAAGCATTCTGGTGGTTATTCAGTGGGGATGCATATAATGCTACCCTCCTGATATGTCCGTCCAGTATCCTCTCAAGTCCTTTCAGCAGGAAGGATGTTAGGCTGATTGGTCGTACCGATTTGGGGTATGGGTCTCTCCGGCCCACTTCAGGTATATATACCACCCTTGCTGCCAACCAACTGGGTGGTATATAGTTCCACGCCAGACTAGCTCTATACAATTTTGTGAGAATAGGTAAAATTATTCTCAGTCCGTTTTGAAGAAGAGCTGGAAATATACCATCCTCTTCGGGAGATTTGAAGGGCTGAAAAGACTTGATAGCCAGATCAACTGCCCGTGCCGTGATAACCTTGTTTGCGACGTCCCAGTCGTTCTTTTTTGGGCGTTTAGCGCCCTCGAAGATGGGCGGTCTGTTGTATCAAGAGTCAGATTTGCAGGAAAGTGGTTTTCTATCAAAAGCTCTAACGATTTTTTACTAGAGGTCGAAAATATTCCATCGGGTCGTTTGAGCGACCCAATTTCAGAAGTCGGCTCTCTAGAGAGAATCTTGTGAATTCTTGCGCCGCGAGGTAAATCAGAGATACTCTCACAGAACTTCCTCCAAGACTCCCGTTTTGCCTTTCTAATTTCCTTGTTGTATGACGTTAGAGTGGTTTTATAAAGCTCCCAGTTACCTGACTCTTCAGCTCGATTGAATAGTCGTCGAACTTCTTTTCTTTTATTTTCAAGGCTTTTGTTCCACCAAGAAGAGTTGCGGTTATCTCTTTTGACCCCCAGTGGACAGTTCTCATGATAGGATGAGATCACTGCTTCATGAAATTGCGTCACTACTATATCCATATCATTACAGTGAATAGTACTGAATCCGTCCTCAAAGTATGATTTGAGGAAGTTTTTATACCCCCTCCAGTCAGTAGATTTTGAGTCACGATATTCCACTACTAATCTTAGACCTGTTTCAATATTGAAAAGAATATATCTATGGTCTGAACAAGAAGGTTCAGTTGATACAGACCAATGGTGTATCTTGTTGACCAGTGAATGTGAGCTGATGGTTGAATCTAATACCTCATGCCTATTACTAGTGACAAAAGTTGGATCCGAGCCCTCATTAATTACAGACAGCCCCTTCCCTAGTATATAATCAAAGAGTAACTCACTCCTACGGTTTATATTCGTGCTGCCCCACGCTGTATGGTGTGAATTGGCGTCACATCCCATTACTATTTGTAGTTTGTTCCTTTTGCTATAGTCGATAAGTCGTCTAACAGCAAGAGGAGGTACAGTATACGAATCTCCCGGAAAGTAGGCGGAGCAGGCGATAAAATTCGTCTTAACCTTCTTGCCCGATAGAGAAATTTGGATGACTACCAAAAAATGGTTAATACCTTTCCTGATGACCAGACATGCTCTGGGTTTCTTCCCAGGGCACGCTATTACCTCCGGTTACTCGGCCTGTATTTCCTGTCCATGGTTCCTGCAGGATGGCAAGGTCGATTAATTCATCCTTGAAGTTTTTTCCAAAGACGTATGAAGCGGCCTTGGCATGTTGTAAGTTTGCCTGCAAACACTTGAAGATAACAAGTGTTGACGCAAACTTAGTACTCCTCGACCCTAGGAGGGAGAAGATGGGGGGTTCTTAAGCACACCTCCACCCTCCTCTCCCGGGATCGAGGGATGTTTAGGCTCAGATGATGAGGTGAGGACACCTGCTGTCTCTGAGTTGCCTGCTGATTTATTGCATCTCTTTGACGAGACGATTTTCGTCTTCGCTTTCAGAGAGCCACGTCCAGCCTTTTTTCCCAGTTCACTCGACGAGACGTTGGCCGTCTTCGTCTCCTGAGAAACACCTGTTTTTTCGGCCTTGAGCTGAGTGTGAGCCGGTGGTTTACCCCTATGTTTGGGTGGAGGTTTGGTTGATCTCCTCCCCATAGGTAGATTTCCAATCAGCCCCACTTCATTTACTCTAACGGGTGCACTAGTGTGACTCGTTTGAGTAGTTTCCTGTTGGGAGGGTGCCCGGGTTTTAGGGCGGAATGAGACCTGCCCAAAACCAAAATGTGGTCTGAAACCCGTTCTCGCCAGCACGGCCATAGATCCATCGTCTACAGCGTAGGTCCATGTTTGACCAGGGTCTGACTTTTTCTTGTGGAAGATCGTCCACTTCAAGGTTGACAAACCATGGTTCATTTTCCTCAATCTAGTGAGGACCTGTTCGGAGGTCAGTCTATGACTGTCTCCGTCAGGTAGGTAAGCAACACAGATGTGTGGCTTCGGAAGTTGGTCCCCTGTGACGCATTTCAGGGAAGCGCCCTCCCACGGTTGCAGGGTATTAACTACACCCGCAAGCCAGTCGGCGCTAACCTGATCCTCACAGATGACCTGTAACCATCTTGGCCGAAAGACGCAGCTCTGGAATTGTACCTGCGGCTCACCGTCTGGAATAACCTCCACAGCCGACAACCAGCTGAAGAGATTCCAGCTGGTTGGCCGTTAATGAGGTAGTCGGATAATCAAGGTGCAAGATGCCCGCGACAACCTTTCCATATGAGGGTTTTTGCACATCAGGTACACCTGACGATGCCTTAGATTTAACCGTGCAGGTTTCGGTGAATCATTATTTGATCGCAAACGTTCGCTAACCTGCTCAAGGGGGGTTTGTTCCCCCACCTGAAACAGAGTCTGCGTACGCCGCTCAAGAAGTTGGTGCAAGGCGGTTTCATAAGGTACTCCGCTCTTGAGGAGACGACTCAGTCGTTTCCTGGCTGCATCACTGAACCTTTTCCCAGGTTCAGATTTTGAATCAGGGTTTGGAGAGTTGAGAAGCTCTCGCTTCTGATCTAAACTTACATGGAGGGCAGCTGAAGTCGTAAGCTCGACATCCATCTCCTCTGTAGAATCAGCGTCAGAAAAAATATTCAAATTTACTCTGTCCATAAAAGTCCTACGAGTAGTTAGGAAAAGAAGGTCAATCACGGCAGAGCCCCGCATTACCGTGACAAGGCGATGCTACGATGAGAGGGCGCCCGGTATCTCGAAGGTTCCGTTAGAGACAGCTGATAGGCTCAGTGTTATTCATCCTCTCGGCACGGATACCATTCAGTTAGGGAATAACAGAACCACACGTGATTCTGTCATTCCCGTATCCAGCGGGGCTACGTGGAAGCAGGCATTCGATGGCCGCTTTGCTCAACCCCCACATCCTACGCCAAAGCACTTGCCGAACACAGCATGCCCAGTGGTTCAGGCAGTGAAAGATGAAGGACAGCCAACCCACCTGTCGAATTGACATTAGATATTGAAATTATCCCATAGTTATGAACTTGAAGTAGGTAACTAGTATTTTCATAATCTTCAATACACGCTAGTACACCATTGAACAATCTCAAATCTGAACGGTTCGATACGGTGGACTTCAACTATGTTCAAGCAAAAGCATGAAACATGTTACTTTTGTATCAACTCGAATGAACTCTTTTCCTCTACTGAAGACAATAATTATTTATAAACAAATTATGACAACACGTGGCATTAAATAAAAGCTAAAATACTGACTACAAGATTAGATTTTTAATCTATGTATGAAGATATCGTTTTCAATACTAGTAGCGCCGCTACTCAGGTCAATGATGAAGTCTGTTCACACATTAGTTTCTTACATTATAAAATGTTGCTGAGATAATTTTGCCCTTATACTTGACATAGTTGATAATACGTATCAGATAGGTACCTCCACAATACGACAGGCTAGTCATACAATACGCAGTCTCTAATATTAATTTCCCATATCCATGTAAGATGTTATCGGCATTTAGTGTAAAATGAACATCTGGGATTTATGAAATGAGCTTTGAGAACCGGCAGAATGAAACCGAACACCCAAACCCCGAACAATGGGAACAACTAAAATATTACGTACATTAAGTCATCGTCTTTGAACTTGTATACTGTAGTTATACAGTGTATCCGAAAAGTATGGAATAAATTCGATATTTCCAAAATCAAAAGTCGTTTTACAAAATCCTGAAACACGTCGATTTTCAATTTCAATTTTACACATTTCACAACAAAATTTCATTATACATGGTGATCCACATTAATATGATGACGTCATCGGTAATTTTTTCAAATGCAACACCCTGTATATGGTGTCAGTTTTAGATAATCCGTAATGAGTTGATTCTGAAATGATACTTGGGGTCTAACGGACAGAATTTGAAAGATGTGCGCTTGAAAAAAAAAATTATTGATATCTATTAAAAGTAGAAATTAATTAATTACTTTGTATTTTTTTCTAATGATTGATTTAACAATGGGAAAGTAATCCAGTAATAAATACATGACTTCATTTCAAATGTTCGAACTGTAGTCCTTGCTGTAGTTGACAGTAACCGTGCTAACAAGTATTTCTTTGAAGGTGAATGTTTCATGATGAATTTCACTAGTTCGGACTTCCATTGTCTACTATATAAAATGATTTGAAATCCCTGAAACAACTAAAGAAGAAGAATTAAATAGTGTAAAGCAAAGAATTGAAATTTTCATGATGATTGGCAATGGAGACAGATCGCGAACTGAGATGGAAGTGTGTAACTTATTTAATGAAAAATAACGCAGGCAGCAGTGAGTAAGATTGAAAAGAAATTTCGATAAACTGTTACAGATGAAAATGCACGCAAATCAGTTCTTCCTTCTGTAAATGATGATATAAAACTAGATGTTCTACTTGCTTTTCAAGATGTGCACACTTCTGTTCGTAAGATTAGTCGTGATTTCGATGTCAGTAAATCAACTGTACACGAAGTATTAAAATTGGAAAAATAGCATCCCTTTAAAATCGAACTTCTACTGGAATTTGACGAGGATGATCCAGATAGAAGAATAGAATTTTGTGAAGCCATGATGGATAACTGTCACCGAGACTGTCTCACCGTGAAAAATATAATTATTTCTGATGAAGCCACTTTTAAATTAAATGGTGGAGTCAACTGTCAGAATTGTAGGTACGGGGCCAAAGAAAACCCCCACTGGATGTGTGAGCATCATACACAATACCCGCAAAAGGAAATGTATGGGCTGGCATTGTAAGAAACAGGATCATTGAACCCTACTTTTTCTACGGTACTTTAGATGGGCCAACATACCTTCAGTTTTCAAGGGGATATCTTGTACCTACTTCAATTAATTTATTCTCCAGTAAAATTAATCCTGGAAGTTTTGATGAAAGTTCATGGTTTCAACAGGATGGTGCGCCTTCACATAATTCTGCAGATGTTCGAAGGCATCTCGACCAAATGTTTACGATGGATTGGTAGACATGGACATATTGAATGGCCAGCGAGGTCACCAGACTTAATTCCGTTGGATTACTTTATGTGGGGCCTCTGAAGAATGTTGTTCATAAAACGAAACCAACAAATATTCAAGAATTAAAAGAGAGAATTCGAACAGAAATGAACAATATTTTTGAAGAAACCATAAACAAGGTTCAACAGGAATTTATTCAACGTTTAGGTTACTATCAAATACAGCAAGGACTACAGATCTAACATTTACAATGAAGTCATGTATTTATTACTGGATTAATTTTCCATTGTTGAATTGATCATTGGAAAAAATATAAAATAATTAATTAATTTCTACTTTTATTAGATATCAATAAAATTTATTTTTAAGCGCACTTCTTTCAAATTCTGTCCCCAAGTATCATACCTTCTCGAAATCAGCTCGTTACGGATTATCTAAAACTGACACCAGATATAGGGTGTTGCATTTAAAAGAATTACCGATGATGTCATCACGTTAATAGGGATCACCCTGTATAATGAAATTTTGTTGTAAAATGTAGAATAATAAAATTAAAAATCGACGTGTTTCTGTAAAACGACCTTCGATTTTGGAAATATCGAATTCATTCCCTACTTTGCGGGCACACTGTATACAATTTAAACTAGAGGCATGAAATTATACAGACTTCGGCCAATATCCTGAAAAATAGCAGATTATAAGAAACTAACAAGTTGCTTGCAAGTATTCCGTCCTTTATCGGGAAGTGGCTGTGGATTTTCTCCTTGGGCATCTCTTACATCACAAATCTCTTGAATACGAAGTTTCATCGGGCGGGAGATCTGCTGCAACGAAAATCGTACAAGCAGATGTGGACAAACCATTTCCATAGAAAGTTGCTTGAGGAACTCTCTATGCCGAATTTTGACATCAGGATTGTTTGAGCAATATATCACAAATGAATTTATTCCAGCCACATTTAGACTTGAATAAAAAACTAACAGGAGCCACCTCTGTGTATTTCGAGCACAGTTGTAATTGATGCACAATTGGTCAACTGTATGCACTCCACCTTTGGTGCTGTTGTATAACATAATGATCTCAGGTTTTCCAGTTCTATCATCTATTGCATCGTCGTGGTGAACACTTGACAGCAATGAAACATTCTTCTTCTTTTTTGGGATGTAGGATACTGAGGTGCACTGTTTTCTGAAAGCAAACATGCTTGTATTCGGTGGACGTGTTACAGGATTTGAAAAATCCACTGGTAACTCCCGTTTATTTTTTCTTATTGTTCCAACAACGGTTATTTTCTTTTTCAATAACTGATTTACCAAATTAAGGCTAGTGAACCAATTATCCAATGTCACATTGCGACCTGAGTTATAGATTGGTTCACAAAGACGCATTACTACATCACCTGGAGAATTGTTTTGTTGAAATGGACCTGGCGGCTGCTTTCCCACATACACTTCTAGATTGGCTGTGTAATACATTCGTGCGTCCAAAAGAGCGAATATTTTGATTCCATACTTATTCGGTTTTGATGGAATATATTGGCGAAAGCCACATCGACCACGAAAAGCCTCCAATTTCTCGTCGATTGTCACATACTCCGACATACTATAACCGTTTTTGCAGTTCTGGACGAATGAATCGAAATATTCTCTAATTGGGGTCAACTTATCAGTCTCCTTCCTCTGTGATCGAGTGGCTTTATCGTCGAAACGTAAGGCGGCAAGTAAAAAACGAAAGCGGTTTAGGGACATGGCTTGACGAAACATTTCTACACCTGATCCATTCGTGGCCCAAAGATCTTTGGTATTCAAGCGATTGCCCTTCAAAACACCTGCATAGTATAACAGTCCAACTAGGGCCTGGATTTCTGCTTTGTTAGTCTCCCTTGCATCTTTATCTCTTGAATAGTTTTCTTTTATTGAAATAATAAATCTATTAGTATTCATCACAATTGTGTCCAACATTTCATCGTTGATAAAATACTGCAATAATTCTAAAGGCTTCTTCAATGTTCTTGTGGGTAATCTTGAAATTGGAAGTCTGGTTACCATATTTTCAGCTCTCGTCCTCACATTTTTCGACGGTACCATTTTTTCCCATGTTATACCATCTTCAGCTACAAATACGTTTGAAAATCCATCCTCTTCATTCACTTCTTCCTGGTCAGAAATGTCTTGTTCGGTTTCTGAATCACTATCCCTTGTTTCGAAAATATCATCATCAGATTCAGAGGGCATATCGTCGGGCCTTTCATCAAATTCAATATCACATTCTGCTAGCGCCTCCTGCATGAGATTCATGAGACGTTCCTGCTTTTTTTCATAGTCTCCCATTGCTGAAAAATAATGAAAAACATCCATTCTATAATGCTATTGGCTAACACACAGAAAAATTATATGGGAAGTAATTAAATTGTCAGAATGCACAGAAATTAATGATATAACAGCATGAAAAATACCCACCTTTCGGAATAAAAACTCAAACACCGTTACCCGCTTCGGTCTCACGAACCGATTTCCTTGCTAAATGCTGCACTTCCGCACTGATCTGGTAATAACTTCGCACTGACTTTGGGCGCCCAAAGCTAGGAAGTACTCGGGCGGGGAGGAAAATACGACTCTTGACGGCTTGAAACAATTCGCGGCAACACTGTGTCGGTCACAGAGACTGGGTGCGGGTACCGAAGGGTTAATTGTACGTTGTTGCGGAAAATTCCAACAACTGTTCCAAGATTTCGCACTAGTTACCTCATCATCTCCAGAATTTTGCGGAACGTCTTATTTGCCAACTACACTTTCGCGCCGTCTACCATTTCAGGATATAGTGCCCCGCACGAAGACACCTCAAAAAATATGTTATTTTCAGCAATCAAGCATAGTTTCGAATATCGTAGACAGACAACGCCCAACTGGGTAGCTTTATTGGGAGTTTTTTTTGTTTCTTCGGAAATAGTTCGAAGCATCCAGGACGCTTTTGGCTATGCTAGCTGTACCACTACTCAGAGTGCAAATCCGCAAACAACGGAATGAAAGGTAAGATGCCACCCGATTTAGCACCTGATTTCGGTATTACTCGACGTATTCTGACATATTTCTTGCCGCCGACTTTACTGACGGTCATCCGAGCAGCTTGCTTGAAGCATTTCGTGTAGCCTCTTCGAGCGTCGTGGTGGATTTGAGATTTTTTTCTATTTTTTGAATGTTGTGTCAGTTGGAGGACACTGATGGGCGTTTTCTACCCACTCCAAATTTCTTTTCCGCTTTCAATGCGCCCGTTACGATTGAAGCGTTGGCACGTTCACCTATAATTGCGTCTTCAGATTTGACTCTTCCCCATGCGCTATCCCCCTACACCTCATAGGGTTTGAGTCTTTTTTTGCGGTGAATATGCCGTGACCTCCACAAGCAACATTCAACGGATTGATATCGAGGTCACCACGAGTTGAACGCTGTTATAGTTTCGTTCCAGCTGAAGTGAAAGGAAGAGGAAAAGAGTGGGTGAAGGAAGAGAAGAACGACTAGGAATGTGATTCGTCTGAAATATCACAAAATTCCACCAATCAAATTATATAGGAGCATTTGAGTAATAACGCTAGGAGAATTACAGCGCAAAATCCCATGTATTTTCTAATGGCGCTTCATTCTGGCGTTTTTTGGACCTCAGGCCCACTTCACACGGAAGGGGCAAAGGTCAGGGTCTCGTCTCTGACAGAGGTTCATCATGTGTAAACTGAGCCTTAGCCTTCAAAGCCCACTACAGACCACCTCCACTTTTCCAATTTTACTGTCATTCAGTCAACCAATCAGAAGCTACCGCGCATATAGTGGGAAATTCAAACCAGTAGAGGAACGAAGATACTTCTGGCCCACTTCAAGATGGTGCGTCGCTGGTAAGTATTTCAGAGAGAAACATTAGTGAGTGGAAGAGAGAAACGTGTGACGTCATCGACGCAGGATGGAATGAGTATCGTAGCGATTCAAGCATGGAACTCGGCCCACTTAGTACTCCGCCTCACCTATCGGCCCGTCTTGCGACTCTGCCTCACCCCTCGGCCCCCTTAGTACTCCGCCTCACCTATCGGCCCCTCTTGCGACTTCGCCTCACCCCTCGACCCCCTTGTCACGTTCCAGTCACGTGATTCTAATTAAAAAAAAGTTTATAGTTATGAGATTCGAACCTGGATCGTCCGCGTGGTAGACATTGTCCTTAGCCTCTACACCAACGTAAGATATTGAAAGTACCTGCGAATGTTGGGTATTTATAGCGTTAGTTTTATCGGGACCGAAATTGACTCATTCATTATACTTGATAGCATTTTTTTTGATTTCCGTAGAATGTTAGGGGAGTGGTAATCATCATTATCATGTTGAAGATAGGGAAAATTTTCGAAAACTAAGACACCGTTAAGGGCTTTTAAGAGGTATGCTTGCCCATATCGACAAAAGGAGTCGATAATTTTCGTAAAACTTTTGTTCGATATCGTGAATGTATCGATATGAATATGTTCGAATGGTTTTGAAGTGTTAGAAGTGAGACAGAATTTGATGATTGGTGGTTTCCGATCACATTTTTTCTTTTGGTATATTTCGCAGTTATTGACAAAATTTTGGATATCATCAATCATTTTAGGCTAATGAAAACGTGCACAGGAATTGTTTCATTTCATTGACACCTCTGTGACACGTTTTTTTCGTGTGGTAAAGTTTAAGCTTTTTCTCTTGGTCATTTAATGCTCCCACATACGTGAGGAATGTTGGACATTCGAAAATTTTGAAAGAGGAATTATTGAAAAGATATCGTATCGTATTACCAAAAATTTCTTGCAATGAGGGGTTCTTAAAATGAAACGTCAAAATTTCACGATGTTATTTTTGATGTTTTGTTTTGATAATGTGACATGACCAAAAATTTTCAAAAACTTTTTCGATCCTACATTTGAGTTTTTTTATATCCCCAAGTGTAATGATTACCTGGTTTTCAAATGTATGTAAAGCGCGTTCTGAAATAGGAATATTGCATATAGGATCCTCAAGCGAAGTGTGAACAGTTTCTATTTTTTTCTTTCGGGGGAACGATTTGAACGTCAGAAATTATATTTATTTTCTGTGAATTTTTTGTGGGTTCAATAATTTGGAGAACGAATTCGTCCAATTCGGATATTTCTCCGGAATTTGTCAATATGCCTCTGATTATTTCGTTGACGTACCTGGATTATTTTGAATTATTAGAGTTTCAAGGGCATTTGAATCGACGTTGGAAGGGTTTATGGAAAGGGCATCAGCTGCTTGATTCGATTTGCCTGTTTTGTACTTTATAACGTATTCAAACTCTTCGAGGTTTAAACGTCAGCGTACCAATTTAGAGTTGAATTCTTTCAAAGAAAAGAGCCACTGAAGGGGTTTGTGATCGAAAAATATTGTGAATTAGGGCCTGAAGTATTCACAGCTCCAGACGATGGCAAGAAGTTTTTTTTTCGATTGTCGAATAATTTACTTCTGCTGGGTTCAGTGTCTGGAAGGCGTAACATATTGAGTGGTTATTTTGGGATAATATTGTAGCAACTCAGTACTCGCTTGGCTATTAACGAGAGAATTTTATTTGCTGTTTCACCCATTCATTCACTCATCCAAATAATGAAAGAATTCATTTTAAAACTTATTTAAATATTCATTGTAAAGAAACGAAAAAATTAACACACACTCAAATGTTAATACAAAAAAATACATTAAAACACCAAAAACTTACATTATACTGCCACCCATTGTACTGCATTGTTGATGATCAATAGATACTCAAATGAATTTCCGAATACTGTCTGTTAATGATCTTGACCTCCCTCAATATTTATGAAGATTTATACGCTGACATTGCAACTTTGATCCGGTCACTGTACTAAGGTGAAATGCTCAGCATGCAATCTGTGCAAAGTTTACGTATTTGGAGATTGTTTTACATTATATAATCTGTGATCGGATCAATTTCGATGCCTATGAACTTGGAATATTAAAAGATGGAATTCTGAATACTGGGTACTTTTGTGTTGAAATATTGAAGTTGAGGCGTCTCTGGTCAATTCGAATGGTTTTTCGAAATCAGTATAAGCTAGAACAGGTTCAGATATAAGTATTGACTAACATGTATTGAAGCAATCAATAAAGTCTCTCGTGTGCTCAACCTTTTCATTTTTCTCAAGACATTTGATCATAGGAAAGTATTTGCATTTGAAGAAAATTTCTGACAACTGTCATTTTTAAATAAGTTCGTCAAATTCAGGAGGTGGAAAAATAATTCAATTCAAGTGGACCAGTTCAACTAAAAGCTAAGTATTCTTAAAATATATCTTTCATTAATAAAACACATATTTTGCTCATTTCAAACAACTTGCGTATAATTATTCTATTCTTTAGGTTAATTCCGTAGTTGTTTATCATTCATTTCAATGACTGCTATATAACGATGTCCTTTCTCTTGATAACAAATTCTGTAAAATTTGTAAAAAATCCTTTGAAACAACGAAAGGTCTCAAAATTCATAATGGTAGAGTTCATAAAATTTCGAATACAAAATCTTCTTTGAATGAATCAGATTTCACACGAGCTGTCGATTCTGGTCTATTGCCTCTTTCTAAAAAGATGCGTCGTTCAATACTACGTTTCATGAAAAATTGTCTTCATTGAAACGGTCCAGTCACATTATAAAAAGGATTTCCAAATCTGCTAGAAATTGCTCTGCCTCTGTCCTTTGCGAAATTATAGATGAATATTCACATACAATGCTAAGGACTTCCGTAGATCTTCTCTTGCATCTCTTATGAAGAAAAACATCAAACTTTTTGATTCCAAGACCAATGTCATTCCACCTCAGATCGATAAAAGGAAATATACCCAAAACTCTTCTAAGCTTGTTTTGGGTTGAATAGCTGATAGTGACATTAGGTCAGCTATCAGAATTTTGAGCTCAAGTGATACGTTGGCCGAATACGATGAATCCACACTTTCAGTTCTCCGATCAAAACACCCTCGATCAGATACCTTCACACATTCTCTGGATTCGCAACCACCACACGATTTTTCAGAGTTTCCGTTGTTCCAATTTTCAGAACATGAAGTATCGGAGGCAATTAAATCTTTTCGTTCTGGTTCTGCTGGTGGTTTAGAATCTTTCCGCCATAGCCATATGCAAGACCTCATTAGTCACAACTCTGGAAATTCAGGACATAAACTTCTTTCTTCTGTTAAAAATTATGTAACTTCATTTTTACTGGTAGGGTTTATCCAGAAATTTGTCCTATACTTTTTGGCGCTTCACTGTGTGCTCTTCGGAAAAAGGATGGAGGAGTAAGACCGATTGCCGTCGGTACCTTTTATCGTCGATTGTTAGCTAAACTTGGTTGTATGAGGATGAAAGACGAACTAGAATCGATGTTCCGTCCACTACAATTTGGTTTCGGTACTGCAGGTGGATGTGGAGCTGCTGCTCATGCTGCTCTTAGATATAATAAATCTTCATCCAAATCTCGATTCAAAAATTTTCCTGAGAATAGACTTCAAAAATGCCTTCAACATGATTGATAGAAGCAGCATGCTTCGTAAGGTTGAAGATTCCCTTCTTAAGCGAGTGTTATAAATCAGCTTCTCATTTGAGTTTTGGTGAATATCTCATTCTGTCTGAGAGAGGTGTTCAACAAGGTGATCCCTTAGGACCTGCTCTTTTTTGTCTGACCATCAACGAACTCACTAGAAGCTCATCATCCGAATTTAATTGTTGGTATTTGAACGATGGCTCAATCGCTGGCGATAAAAACAGTGTTTCAGAGGATTTAGAAAAAAACATTGATTATTCAAAACATCTTGGACTTGAACTGAATTTTAAAAATGCGAGTTGATTACTCTTTCAACTTCGAATAATATTTCCGAATTCATCATTTTGAAATTGGCTTCTGACATAAGAATTTTGGAAAAGTCTAAATGGCGTCTTCTAGGTGCTCCTCTTTCTGAAGATTCACTTTCAAAATATCTTCGAGAAAAACGGAAATCACTCAAATTATTGCTGACCACGAGATTGAATGAACTTCCAAAACACATTGCATTTTTTCTTTTGAAAAATTGTTTGGCGATTCCAAAACTCATGTACGCCCTCAGATGTTCCCCCACTTGGTCAAGTCAGTTAGAGCTTGACGAATTTGACGATTTGATGATGATTACTCCGCAACACGACGGAATATGTTACAAACAATCATTTCAATAATGATTCGTGGCTCTTAGCAACGCTTCCTGTAAACCTTGGCGGACTAGGGCTACGTTCGGCTTCTTCCGTAGCTTTACCAGCTTTTCTGTCATCAGTCAATAGTGTTTCTGATCTAATTGATTCCATCCTTCCTTCCATATTTATCAATATCCAAGACGTTTTTTATGCTGAAGGTGAATCACTTTGGCATGCCGCAACTAATAATGCTCTTCCTACAGATAAAAAGAAAATACAAAGTGCATGGGACCGACCTCTTCTGAACATTATAACTGATAAACTTCTGAAATCTACATGTATATACGATAAGGCTCGTCTGAAAGCAGCAATGATCAAAGAATCGGGTGTTTGGCTGAATGCTTTACCTGTTGTATCTCTTGGAACACTATTAGACGATGAATCTTCCATTATAGCATTAGGACTTAGGATGGGTTCATCTATTTGTGTTCCTCATACTTGTGTTTGCGGCAGTATAGTTGATGAGAAAGGTACACATGGTTTAAGTTGTAGGAGAAGTGCAGGGCGTACATCTCGACATCACCAAGTGAACGACACATTGAAAAGATCTATGTTGTCAGCTGATGTTTCTGCAATTCTGGAACCCTCAGGTACCACTCGATATGATGGCAAACGACCAGATGGGTTCCCATCCAGCCGTAAGTTCGAAGTCTGGTGGAACTGCAGCATTGTCTGGCGAGGAATTGAAAAGAAAAAAATACCAAAATCTTGGTAACAACTATCTGTTCCATCCAGTAGCGCTTGGAACTTTTGGTGTTTATGGCCCGGAGTCTCTGTTATTCGTTCATGAACTCGGAAGGAGAATAGGCCAAGCAACGAAAGATCACCGTTCTACCTATTTGTTGATAGAAAGAATCAGTATTGCTATTCAACGTGGCAATGCTGCTTCGATCCTTGTAACTATTCCTCCTTCACATAATTTTGATGCCCTAATTTCAGTACGGAACTGAAATATCTTCGAAACAAGCCAAGATATGTGGATATTCATCAGTCCCCTATCAAGATTAATTCACATGTGATTGATCCACCTTCTTCTTTTTCAGTGCGGTCAATGGACTTAGGTCATTCTTGCCCCCCAAATATGAGTTGCAGTCCTCGTAGTTCTGGTTCCTTTCAGTGGAAAAGCTTCATGAAACAAGAGCCGAATCGATCCCTCTACGAAACACTTTTCTACTTATTCATCAAACTCAAGCACCTGTTCATGCAGCTGCAGTTTGGTAAAAATGTATCATCTTTTCCTCCAACCGATTTCCTGGGGTCTTTGAAGTCCACTAGATACTCGTTAGGAAAACAAGAGGATCATTTCGAATTCTTGGGGTTCTTGTTGAATACTCTTCGTGAGAAAAACAATAGCAAAATCAATACTCCTGACCGCTCTGGATTGAATGATTTCATACAGTCCATCTCATCTTGTGTTTGTAAATCTTCTGCTGGAAAAATCCTCACTCGTTTACTTTGTAGTAAATGTTCAAGAGGTAGTGAAAACTTATGTGAATTTCTGGAACTTCATCTAGCGTTTCCTAATATAACTAATAACCAGTCCGTGCAAAGTTTATTGTTAAATCATCTGAAAATGGAATTTCCAACAGGTGATGATCGACTGTATTACCAAACATGCGCCAAACTAACTGACTGTTATAAGGAAATAAGTATAGCTGAGGCACCAGTCAATCTAAACAAGATTCAACCTCTGACGGAAGCAAAAAACTCTTTCGAAGGTTCAAAATAGATGAATATTTCAATCTAGCAGACCACTATTATAATATTCATACAGTCATTGTTTACTGTGGTTCTGGCGTTGAATTTGGTCATTATTACGCCTTGGTCAAAGACGAAACGGACTCGTTTAAGTTTGACGATAGTCGTGTCACGAAGTGGTCTGGCGATGTATTGAATCTATTGGAGCCTCTGGAGACACCCTACATTTAGTTTTATGAGAGAGAGGACATTGGCAGATCAAGATCTTCAAACGATGTGGTGCTGCAGGTTTTTCCGGGTTTTCCTGCAGCTGAAAAAGCAAATGCGCCTCTGGAATTGATGAAGTCGCCCCGGAGCGTCGTTTAATTTTTAATGTTGTTTTTATTTTTATCTTTGTTTTAGAATTAAATTGGCAGATATAAGATTAACCATGATCCCTTCAATTGTCAAAATTTTGCCTTCGTACACCTTCACTGGCAGACTTTTTATCATTTTTCCAGTGCGTTTACTGAAAAGGATACCGAAAATTCGAGGGTAGTCTGAATTTGAAAGGTATTTCCGTATTTTTCCTATTAATTTCTCAATTATTAAATCTGTCAGTCCTAAAACGCCATAGAAATACTCGTCATGGAAATCGACAAAAATGAAATCAATTTCACAATCCGTATTGAATTCAGAAAAGGCTGGTATTGAAGCTTGATATCTGACCTTTTGATAACCATTTGCCGTTTTCATTATGGTATTGGAATGATATATTTTGTCTGGAAATAATTTCTCAATTATCGAAAGTTTGATTATTGATCGAGAGGTTCCCGTATCAATGAGTAATTTTAATTTTGGGTTTTTTATTTCTACATATGGTAAGGCATTATTACATGAGATATTTATTCTGTCAGGGTCTGAAATGTCATCGTTTGCGATACAGGATTTTTGTTGATCACATTCGTTTTCGAAATATTGATTTTGATCAGGGATTTCATCCGAATTGGGGTATTCATAATATTGATATTGACGATCGGGTTTTCATATTCATTCGAAAATACTTATTCTAAAATAAAAGTTGGCCTTTGATTCTGTTGGAAGTATCGTGATTGGTTCTGAAATTTGATTTGAACCGTATTGCGTTCTGAAGTTGGTTCTGAGGTATTGCCGGTATTGAATGTCTGGGTTCCAGAATGCCTGGGTTCCTAGAAGTAGTCGACGTGGGTTTAGAAATTCGTTTGGGTTTGAAAACAATTTGGGGGGTACCAATCACTTCTATATTTGTAGGGTTTTTTAGGTGGTACTTGATGGTAGGACATTTATTGGTTGATTGGGCGAAACGGATCTCAAAGAAAAGTTTGGATTTGAAAAATTGCTGTTAGGATAATCAAATTGTCTTGTGAATGATTTGGTATTGATTGCTGTACAGTGGTGTTCATTAGGACATTGGTCATGTAAATATGTTTGTTTGTGGAAGTATTGAATTTGGTTTTATAATTATTTTAGGCGATGCCATATAATTTTTCAAAATTTTCGTATTCGTTCACATACGCCATCGCGTTTTCAAAAGAATTTGGGTTTTTGAGATGTAAACTATTTCTCAGAATGCCTGTACATCCAGCGATGAATGTGCCAAGTACAACCTTATCATGATGTGAGATTTGACAAAGTTTTTGTTCTCTACTCAAATTAAAATCATTACTGATTCTCTGTACCACGCTACATCTAATCAGTTGAACCTACTTCCGAAACTGAGACTTCACCTTCATGAGGTTGATTCTTCGGTGATTCCAGAACAACACAATCTCTATTCCTACGGTCAAGAAAATAGTATTTCAGAGAATTTTTCAAACTTATCCAAGTGTTGAGTTCTGGTCGATTTCCAACCGTATTGTCTGCTTTTCCAATCAATTTTTCCTGAATATATTCAAAGACATTTTCGTTCAAAGATGCATCGTTTAATGTTTCACAGGATTGATCAATAAATCACACCTATCAATAAATTTGATTTAGTGCGTTACTTTCACCATCGGAAGGTTTCAGATTATTAAATCGTGATTTGAAAAGATCCCAGTTCTTCCTAATATTTTGTTGTTTCATTATTATGCGTTTTGTTACAAGGATCCACAAGCTGCTTTATTACTACTCATTGAACATGTACATCTCCAATATTTTTCTAACGAAATTTGTAAATTGAAGAATTGATAGTTACTACGTGAAAGTCTTAGAAAGTTGAGTATATTTCTAGATAAAAATTATATTTTCAGGATGGAAGATTGTTTTAAAAACTCTTTGCTTAACTATGATACGAAAAATCCTACCATAAGACCCAAATCATGCATATTTACAGAACTAATCATTATATTATTGGTGCTCATCATAAGTATTTTGATCCTGGTCCACAGACACTGTATTTTTTATTGGCGCAGAACTTTTGGATCGACTCGACGAGCTATTCGTAGTATTAGGTATCGCTTTGAAATGTTTAAGGTGAGGGCGTTTATATCCAATTTCATGTCAACCTATTGTGGATAATCTATCTACCAAACATTCAAATCAAATTAAATTATCAACGAGGATCTAAGATTCAAAAAGCTCACGTTTGAATTTTTGTTCATTTTGCCATAAAGGCTATTCATATGGAATTGGTTTCAGATCTATCAACAAATATCTTTTCATGCGCGCTTCCACGTTTTATTGCGAGACGTGGTCGTTGTTCAGAAGTGGTTGCTGACAATGGAACAAATTTGGCGCTAATAAATATTTATTGACTTTTATGAAAAAGGCTGTTGCTGAAAAAAAAATATAATTTACATTCCATCCAATGAATTGATGGATGTAGCCGTTAACTACTTGGTAGGAGATCATCATGAAAAATAAAACTTCCTATGTTTTACTCCACTCATATTTGTAAATAACGTAACTGCAGTTTCGTCATGAAAATGCGTAATTCACCAAAGGCATTTTTTCAAGGCGTATTTTCATACTCCCTAGAGAGTAACACTTGACATATATTTCTATGAAGCATCGTAGTAAAATGTTGAGTGCTTTATTCTGTATTCCCCAGACATTGAAACAATAAAGTCATTTAGATGCATGTTTCATGTTCATATGTTATACAACAATATCCCAATATTGATTGGACAATGCATGTGAGTCATATGTGATCGAAACGAACTGAGGCGTGGTGGCATCGGTATAGTATTATTTGTTCAGTTTCTTAAGTTAGACAAAAATCTTTGAACATTATTTTTTCGTTTATTATCTATCACCTTAGAGGATATTTGCTTCATTTGCACCCCCTCAGTATATGTCTTGTTCGGACAGATGAACTGAAATTGTATTTCTGTCTATCTCAGTCGATTGTCTCAAAATTGTAACCAAACAAATACGTTTCAGGCTAAATCGACTATTTTCAACTATTTGTGTATCTGTGTACCTCAAAAGTTACCCACAAAAATATATCCATAGCTCACCCGGCTGTTTTTAATTTTCAACCACAAAAATAACTCTTTAGCTGCGCCGAAAGTCCTAATTTGTTATCCACTAGCTCTAGCTCAACCGATTGCTCTGAATTATCAACCACAAAAATACTTGCCTAGCTCAGTAAACTGTCGTAGATTACCAACCACAAAAATATTCTCATAATTCAGCCAACTGTCAGAAACTTTCGATTCGAACAATTGTTTGAAATTGTAAATCACAAAACAAAACGATCAGAATTTGAGACAATCAGATGAGTTAGAAACGTATTTTTGTGGTAAACAACACAGTTGGCTGACCTAGAAAGTTTTCTTTCTAGTGAATGATTTAAGATAGTCGGTTAAGCTACTATTTTTATAGTGAACTGTTCAAGATATTTGACTTAGCTGAAAGCGAATCTTTGTATTCAACAATCCAGAGTGTTGACTGAACTTATTTCATGTAAAACAGTTGAGAACATCCAGCTCAACGACAAACATTGTGACAAATGAAAACTAGTAGTTAATTAGTAACAAATGAAGACGTCATATACTTCATAGTTGGGAAAATATTGATGAAAAAGAAATTTAACGAATTTTATTAGAATATTTCAACACTTTCATCAGCGTGAACTTAGTATAAACATCATCAGTAACCAAATATTTCTATATGAAATATAACTGAAGCTACTGACCGGTCTGCTTCAGTTTGTGGTATTTAATTGGCCACAAAATATGAATTAATATTTGAGTTAAATCCTCTGATATTTCAGAAGACAATTTAAAAATTACTACTAACCCTATTATCAATCAGTTACCATGCTATTTCCTTCCGCTCAATGGTAAAATAACCCTGATGACTGTCGAAAATAGTAGTTTTCAAGTAACTCCAAATGAAATCCTATACAAAAATCCGATTGTGAAGCTATTTTACTTCCTGAATTATTCGATACTAGAAGGTCCTTCCTACATTTTTTGGTTGGATAGGACCTAATATCCACCTTTTCCAATGATGTGCAATATGCAATTTGTGCATTCGAGAATTATTCAAAAGAAAATGCAAAGACGGAAATGGGGAAAAGATGCAGCAGAATACGAATCTTTAAATATTTAGTAGGAGATGAAAACTGTGAAACATCAACGTTGTATTTCAAGAATATATCCAGCAAAACGTTATCATAAACCATGAATATCGAGTACGATTGAAAACAAGAAACAACCTTTCCCTATAGAGTCCCTTGGTAGTCATTTTTTTAGTCTTAATCCCGGAATGGAGATGAATACATTCAAATGAACACAAAAAAACCCACTTCAGCAACGAATAACTTCGGTGATTCAGATCAAACTTGGTAATGTGCTGAATTAGAACTTTCTTATCTGTTTTCAAGTCAGGTGAAACAATTGACATTGCAGTTTCTCTTTACACTGAGAAAATTGATGAACACAAATTCATCAAAGTGAGCATTCCATAGGTGGCGCAAATGAAATAACAACAATATGTCTTGGCACAATCATGTCGCTAGACGTGCAAAGGCTGCTTCTCAAAAGCTTGGAATACTGTTTCGAACCAGAAAACTGTACAAACCTCAGCACCTTTTGATGCTTTATAAAGCTCAGTTCAGACCTTCTTTGGAGTATTGTTCTCATGCATAGAGTTCTGTCCCCAAACATACCCTGTAGTTGTTGAATTCCATTCAGAAAAATGCCATCCGCCTGATTGAAGACGCGAACGTCACGTTCAACCTTGATAGCCTGGAACATCGAATAAAGGTTGGAGATCTGTCTCTCTTCCATAGATACTTTCACAGAAGGTGTTCAAGTGACTTGGCACATTTGATTCCAACAAGAGCGATACATATTAAGGTTCAACTCAGTACACCTCGTCCTTCACTGTTCAAGAACTCTTTTATCTAGAGAACTGCGTTGAAGTGGAATGAATTACCTGAGGATGTTTTTTCAAATGGATTTAATCTCCAGCGATTCAAATCCAATGTGAATCGCTACTTTCGCACAAGCACCGCTCTGAGAGCTCCTTAAGGAGTTTCCTGTGGTGCTTCTGTTTTGTTCTTAAAAAAAACAGAGACAAAGCCTATCAGAAGATGAAAATTCAATTGGGGTAGGGCTCAAAAAATGAGGGAGTAAAGTCTAAACATTCATAACGATTACCAGTGTTCAGTACTGGTTCTAGTGAACATGAAAATACATGGTATACACTATTTAGTTTCCCAAAGAAAGCAAAATATTTCGAAAAATAAGCTACAATTCGTTTTGATCTCCAGAAAAATAACACTTACTCCATTAAGTTTTTAATATTCAGGTAATTCGGAATGATGGACTCGTATTTCCAAAATAAGCATGAGACAGTAATATCAAAGGACCTGAGTGTACACCTGAAGGATTTTCTTTACCAATGTATCAGTCTGAGTATGATCAGGTCTTTCAAAATGGGAAGTCGATCCACCATATTGAAACCAGTTAGGAAACAGAATGGATGAATTAGGTTAGGTTAGGTTGCAACCTGTGAAAGTTTATTGTGCTTCAGACCAATTCAAACTCCATCAAATAAGTCTAACTCCTCAACTAAGACGATTAGTTTGTTTGGTGGGTGATTTTTTGAGTCCAACGGTGAGATTGAAACTCTACCAGACTCTGTGATTCCTTGTAACGATTCAGACGACAGTGATATGTGTGTAGGCCTATCATACAACCTAGACTATCCCTGTGTAATCTAACTATTGTACATTCGTTGAACTATATATGAATGCCTTTGAATATGCCAACCCAGGTAGATTTTTCCAGAAGACTGCAAAAGTTTTTACATGCAGTCCAGGTATTTATCGTATGTTTGGTAAAACCACTTGTACTCTCTCCTGCAAAGGAATGAGCAACTTCATTAACTTTCAGGCCAGTGTGGTCAGATATCCAGACCAGAGACAGTTAATATCAACTTAAACGTTTCTCTGTGAGAGCCGAGTGGTATATTATATTTCTGTTATTTTTATATTTTTTATCTAGAACTACGTTAATCAGAACAACGGCTTGTCATCATTATTATATTTCTTTAAGCGAATAAGTTGTCTCGGTGGAGCGCTCAGTCTCCGAAGCCCCCACTTCCGTGCGGTAAGTCAACGGAATTAGCCAAGACTGACAGCCTTCGGCATTTGTCCGGCCAAAATTGATGCCCTAATGCGGCAAGTTATCATGATTTCGAGATTACAAATTTTTATGATTCTCGGTAACAGAATTGAAAAGTGAGTGAACCTCTGATACTACCTTCTTTATTGAATACATTTTTTATTTGCGTGCGAAAACATTGGACTCCATTGCTGTGTTACATTCCATTGGAAATATCAGTTCTAATAAAAATTGGTGACCCTTGAAGATTATTAGTGGTGGATAAAAAAAAAAAATTGAAATCATGATCATGAGTCAAACAAGTTATTGTCATCGGGAGATTTCATCTAACAGTATGGACTTCCACTTCTTTCAATGTACCAATGTACAATGTCCCTTGAGTAAAACTCTCTTCATTCATATACAAGTTACAATAAGTGGTCCACTTTCATAGCCGTTTTTTGGGATCATGCTGAATAACGTGTCCTATTCGAATTTAGTTGCAACACTTCAATCAGACTGACCAACTTAGTTTCGTTGCAATTTCTCATCTTCCACCTCAGATTGTTTAACACTTTTCGAAGTCCTTTCCAAAACTATTATATGTTCAGTCCACACGCGTAATGTCCCCCTTTCTCATCACTTTCGAATAAAACAATATATCAAGTTCGAACAAAGTTAACGTGAAAAGGTATAATTTACAGTACTTCTGATATGAACAAAAATAGTACTGCGGCATCAGTCGTCGCCAAGAGGGCGACAATGAATTTTTTTATGAATGATAAGTCAAATGGTAGGTATTTCAATTCGGTATCCTACACTGGTTTCTATTCGAAAATCAGATCAGCCCCGTTCCTGATCATTCAGCACATTCATATTATTGTGAAGGATCTGAAAACAAACGATAAATATCATAATTTCAATAAAAATTCCATTTAAAACTCACTTCACTTCAGCCCAATGAATATTCAACATGCTTACCATTCATTTCTTGACAATAATAAACTCTGTTTGCAGATTTTCGGTTCATTTTGTTGCAAGCACATCTTATTATATCCATTTATTCTGATAATGTTATGTGATGTACGGTTTAGATTTCACGCATTCAATCAAAAAATTGAAAAGCGACATTTCAGATGTTTCAGACATCAGATTTCAACTGATGTTTCGTATCAACAAGATAAACTGGTTCAAGAGTGGCTAAATGACAAATATCCAAACCGGTGTATAAGCAGATACGGTTCCTTGAAATAGCTCACTAGATCAGATGATATGTTACCCTTAGATGTTTTTGTGGGCATTCTAGAATTCACGGATAGAATGAGAGGTGCGTCTAACGAAATTATCCAAGAAATATGAAATTTTTCATCGATTCTCTTCCCAATCTGGTCCTATACTCCAAATTCTGGCCCTCAACTGGTTATGAGCCAATCTTTGAAGCTGATATGTGTCTAGTATCTCGTCTGGTTTTATGTTGGTTGTAATTCCTGAATTTCAAGTCTCCCAGTATATAGCCTATATTTTCTCATTCACCAGTTTCTTCAGTTATTCACAGGATTCCCAGACCAGTCTACTGGATTGATCAATATTTCGAATGTACCCTGGCTGGCCGTAAGAACTTAACAAGGTACTTCTTGAACCCAAAAGCTAGTTTCGCTATCGCATTATTTCGTTACTGAAAGTATCAGTTCACCATTTAATGTTTTTATTGTGACACTCTGTACGTGATTTTCCCATCTCCTTTCTCAAATTCAATTCGGATAATCCTGATATTCCAACAATAGACGGTGATGTCAGTGAACGTTTCCACTCAACGGAATGATAAAATAATTCAATTGGACGCTAAATGTCTCGATGTAACTAGCACCACTAAACTACTTTGAAACAATTGTTCCGACTGCTTTCTGCGTATATGAAATTATAAGAGTGGAAGTTGCACGTTATTATTTTAGGTTATAATGATGTGCAATCTGTGAATTTACACCTGATTCTTTCATGACTCATTGAAAAGATCATTCTCTGCATAAAAAATCTATGTTCATCCATGTTCTGAGATCACAGTTTCCAGCGACAAAATAGGAATTTCTGTCTACTAGAAATTTCATCAGTCGACTAGCCCGCATCAACGAGGCTAAATTCATAAAATTTAATAAAATCCCGCTTTTCTTCGTTGGTGTTGCATTGTAGAAGAGGCACGTCTGCTGGGAAATCTCCAATTTCATTTCAACGTATTACTGTAATGTTTTCCACATTGTTCGATTTTTCCACATATCATAAGAGGAAATGTATTCTGCCCATTGAATTGGAAAGTTATGAACTGATAAAAAATGCAAACGGGTTTGAAATTGTAATATTGAACTCATACTTCCATTCTGATGATATTTTGAAGCTTGAATAGACCAACATAATGTAAACATGCCAATCTTGAATTCCAAGTTCCCTACGCGAAACTTGAATAAAAATATTTGTATGTTATAACAGTTGAAATTATTCGGACAATATACTCGTATAGAATATTGTGAAAATACCTCAAATTTGTCTAATTCAGTATTCAGTGCTGTCAACTGAAATGTAAATTTCCATCAGACGTTCCAAAAAATTATTTCACCTATTAACAAAGAAACTTACCGTTGTCATGATCACCTATCTCTGCGACCAGAAGAGAATGAAAGGACATTTAATGAGATCTCACCACATCGGATAATGAGGAAGCTAAAACATCAAATATCAACTTTAATAATTAGATAAGATTTTTCATCTCATCAGAAATTATGTTCAAGGCAGCAGCTACACAGACCAGTCTTCGTGAAATACTCGAAGCATTTCATATGGTTCATAAAAATAATCTCAAACGAGACGAATTGATCAGTAACGAGGCCGGGAGCTTCTACAGCAACGTTTCTGTGGAAATCTTACAAGTTAAGAGGAAGAGGAATAATGCACAAGAAACTGACTGAGATACTATCGTTTGGTGGATCGGTACCCCGTCCAACTGATACCAAAAATTTCGTCCAACATTCAGAAGCAGATCATTCACAACTTCAGATAATTGATTCATCATGAAATTTCGGTTCATGTCAGAGTACAGATTTTCTATAAAAAAATATGGTCCCATTATATGGTTGAGTAATAAACCACACCACACACTTGTCTTGAATGAATATTGGTCACGGCATTCTATTACAAAATTTGGTTTGTTGTTGATACACCAGCGACAATTTTCGGAACTAAATGTTATATTCGACATGGACGTTGCCTCTTGTGTTCATGAAATCCTGTGGGAAAATTTGATGTAATTTTCTTGTACAGTTCGGAACTAAAATGGAAATCCTACTTGAATATCGATACATACAAACTTTGGCTTATAGGGATGGAAAGTATAGTTGTGCAGAATTTTCCTAACAGTTCATCTGCCAAACCTTGTGTGTTCATTCATACTCCCAATAACTAGAACTGTAATACTTTTCTCGACGCGCTATTCACCAATCGAGTTGGCGGTTTCAGTAGATGAAGGAAGCTATTTCCTTCGAATTTCTCTGTGCACAGATTGTCATTCGTTTATAATTTACAAATACATTCTATATACAATATTATATACAAAAAAGAGAATATCGTATTTCCATGTAGTGAGAATGTGCCATATTAACATGGCGCTTGTATTTTCAATAACCGCTTTTCATCAACCAAATTGGCGTCTTCAGGAGGTGAAGAAAACTATTTTCTATTCGAAATGTCACTCATCAGTTTTCCATTGTTCAAAATCATGAATTTTTGTATTATCTTCGGCCAAATCAGTACAATGAGGGCTTTTAGAAAGCTTGCGAGTTTTCAACTGAATTATTGGTCACAACATAATCAAACTGGATGGAAGTCTATTGGAAAAAGAATTACGAGTGTAATGGAAATGAAAACACACTCATTCACTTGATTATTGACAGATCAACTTGCTCACCTTGGATATCCGAATCAATTTCATGATTTAATGAAGAAAGTAGATTAACTTTGCAACCACAAAGACGAATTTCAGGAGCTACAATTTTTTTTTCTGATAATAAGCTAATGTGGGTATTTTCTGGGCAAGATATGACATCAAAGTCTGGTGTTCATTCAAACTATGAAATTTGAATCATATTTCGTTTGAATCGGCAGGGCAGAAGATTCGAAAAATTGAAAAAAAGTTGAACTGACAGTAGACAGTTGTTCAAATTTGGATGAAAGGTATAAAATTGGAATTGAACATTTTTTTTGCATTTTTTGAAATAAAAAAAAAATCATTTTCGAAAAAAATATCAATTTTGACAGATTCAGAGTTGCACATGACAAATGAAATGTTGTTACTAATGTTGATAATGCAGTGCCGTCCTATAAGGACATTTTCAATTACAATGAGATCCTTAACTCAACTGAGTACCTGAAATTTGTTTTCCTGTGACAATGTGGATACGCTTATTTGAAAACTGATGAGTAAACTAGATCGATTTGATCGTGTAGCAGATTACCTCCGCAATGCTTATGCTTCCAAATAATTGAGTTTACAACCTTGGTTTGCATAGTGCAAAATTTTCGTATCGTTCAGATTCGGGAACTTGTGGTTGCATTCCATTTTTACCTAATCTGAAGGACCTTTCATGTTCAGCGTACCGTTTTGAGAAATTTCGACCACATTATCCCACATAAACACTTTTACACTCCCCACACTTACTTAAGCATATAACTCCAGGTTTCTCCATCTGGTCCACTTCATCTTTGGCATTATAAAGGAAATCAGATAACCTGGCATGTGGTCCGAATGCCACTTCCACATTGTTTCATATAGACAAAACCCGCAATTGTCTCTGTTCTTTTACCAAAGTATGTTATAGTTACACATTTCTTGATTTCTAGGCGTTCAACTTGGTGGTATATTAATCTTGAGGCTATGTTTTCTGATTAACTTCTGGATTGTGTCTGCATGACTATGTCCTATCTGTACAATTGTTTTAATTTTCTTATCTAAATTTTTGGTAGATGAAGGTATCGAGAATGCTCTGTGCAACATTGAATTGTAGGCTGCTAATTTATGACTGTCGGCATGGAAAGAATCACAATATAGTATCAAATAGAAAGACGGAGATTTGGAGTTCATTACTGTTAAATGGGATTTTTCGTGGTACTAAGAATATAATTAGTGTTTTTGAAGGTAGTTTTCATTTGTTTTTCAAATTGTTTCGTAAGATCATGATTTAATTATGTGAATTTGTCCAAAAATTGATAGATTTTGTTCTCATAAATTGGCCTTCCGATTTATCTGCTTTCATGAATACTAGGTTATGTTCAATTCCTTAAGTTGTTCTGCTGTCTTCATTTCTGAAATGTTTACTTGTGTTTAGATTATGTGTTCCTTTCAATATTTCATATGCCCGATTGTTTTTTTTTGTCGAAGTTATTTTATTACGATCTGGGTTTTCAAAGTGGTGGTTATTCATTGAAAACGGGATATCATATTTGAAGACCTTTTCCATTAAGTGATTCTCTGATCAGTTAAAAGATATATTAGTCAAATTTATGAATCTTATGTGAAATACTGGTTTATTATTGTCATTTAATATCGCGGGTTCCTTGTTTATGACTTTGTTTTTGATCTCTAACAATCTCCGTTACTTTTTCTTTTGTTTCAAGATTTCCTTATGTACTTTTGAGTGGATGGTATCTTCAACTTGAGTGTCATACAGGTCAAACTTAACATTACGGAGTCCACAAATAGATACATCGGAATCTAAAGAAATCAAAAAGCATCTTGTTGATAAAAACAATAATGTTCTGAATGATCGGATAGATTTTCATGATTTTTCCATTATGAATAATGTTATTAGTAATTTCCTAAATGCCCCTTGATACCTCTCTCTACCTACCAATGCAACTTTTAGTATTCAAGGAGATAACATCATATATCTAGGTTAGTTTATAACTCGCTCAGAAGATGACACATTGTGCCGAAACAGCTGTTAGTATTGAATGTTAGTGTGATGTAAATCGTGAAGTATTATTTTTACCCTACCCATTCGAATGAATTTACACATTTTTCTTTTATTACCTCCAAACCACATTCATGGATTCTAGATAGAACGTTTTCTGAATTTCCTGAATGTTCTCTGTAGTTTCTGCCCGCAATTAGAATATCATCCATGCAGCATACCACACACGGCATGTTAACAAAAACCATGTGCTCGATGATTCAAGAAACCAAAGTACTGAATGTTATAACACACTACTGCTGTCAGTGTTTGATTTGGATATTTTCAAATTCAAAAAAATATACATCAACAACTTAAAAATACTAGATTTTCTGATAACTTGAATGTTGGAACCCCTTATTAACGAAAATCCCATACGCAAAAATTCATCCTTTTTTTGGGCCAAAATTATGTAATCAGCTTCCAATGAAGCTCAAAGCAATCTGAAAAATCAAAGAATTCAAATATGCTATCGAAAGGGATATATTGGAAAATTCTTATACACATATTCTGAAAATATATTGAGATAATTTACCAATAACTCACTACTTAGTGCAGGAGGTGACCTGCAGTTTACTTTTTTCCGAGCTTCGCTCCTATTCCACTTTTAATTTAATTTCAATTTACTGTCACTCTTATTCTGATGCCTAGGTATATTTCACCCATTTGTAGTGGTTTTGACATATGTTTATGAGCTTGAGAAATGGTTCTTATGGAGATTATGTGAAACATGTTCTTCCTTACGAATCATTAGATAGTTGTCCTGAAAATCTAGAGAAGAAAATTGGATTGGATAATTTAGGAAACACTTGCTACATGAATAGCATTATACAAGTGTCGTTTTCGACGAAGACTATCAGGAACGAAGTTCTGTTTCCTACTTATTCATCAAACTCAAATACCTGTTCATGCAGCTGCAGTTTCGTAAGAAGGTATCAGCTTTCCCTCCATCCGATTTCCCGGAGTCTTTGAATTACACTAGATACTCGTTAGGACAACCAGAGGATTGTTCCGAATTCTTGGGGTTCTTGTTGAATACTCTTCGTGAGCAAAACAATAGCAAAATCAATATACTTTATGACTTAATTCACTTATTGTACTTGAAAAAATTCAAATAGACTTGATTTTATACAAAAAAAAAAGATTTACTGAAATATGACATGACATGACATGACACGACACGACACGACACGACACGACACGACACGACACGACATGTCACGACACGACATTCAAAAGAAATTAATTTCATGCATAGTACGATTGATAATGAACAAAACGCAGTAGCTATTCTATTAGCTAATCTATTAGCCATTGGGGCACCAATAGCTAATAGATTAGGTGGCGTGATTCGCAGAAAAGCGAGACCAGCACTAACATCTGCAATCAAATAGTCCTCATATTCTTGCATTCACAAAAACCAAAGTCAAATTTCTATATCCCGCCTATGACTTCCACTCCCGATTCAGGTGTAACTTTGGAATATATCTTTTCATCAGAAGCGATCTCTCCTCTCAACGAGAGAAAATGCTGGAAACCTAAAATTTTGATGTCATGTGGTTCAGAATAATATCACAGAAGATCACCATGATCACCATTCATATGTTGCGTTTATCAACCACCTAGCAATACACCATATAGGAAACTTTTCTCTTCACTCACAAACACCATTGATTTTCTGCAAATCAATCATCCTATTGCCGAAATTTTCATATCCAATATAGAATGGCTCAAATTTTCAAATATCAACGACGAACAAGGTCGCGAAGCAGAGGCTTTTGCAATAAAGAGTAGGCATACAGATTTTCAGATTTCAAATGAGCCAACTGGGATTCATGTGATGGAGAACCAATCCAAAAAGGTCTTCATTGGGATCTTCTGATCACAAACTCATTTCAGTGTTGAGTGTATTACTGATAAATCTTGGGAAACAATCTAAGCCACGCAAAGTTTAGCATTGCAGATCAGCTCAATGGGAGGATCTTCATAACCATTTCCGTAATTTCCCCTGGCTAGATATTTGTTTCAGCTCTGAAGATCCATCAATTCGTTCCTCCCATGTCATGGAAGTTATTCTGTCATCCATGGATGCATATATTCCTTCTTCAATGAAACGACCTCCTAACGACAAACCTTCAACAAAAATTGTGAACAAGCTGTCGCCTCCAAAAATCTCGCCTACCGGCAGTGGCGCCAAAATCCCAGTTTCGAAAACCGAGCTGAGTTTGTTAACGCTCGCAACAGCCGCAAACTTAGGATAAATGAAAGCAAAGTACTTCACAATCAGAGAAATAGGCATAAACTACTCGCCAATCCCTACGGGTCTATATCTTTCTGGTCGGTAGATGAAACTGTTAATCAGAACTTTACAAAATCCACAATTCCATCATCAACACAAGCGGATGGTTCATTTGCAACAATTGCCATAGAAAAAGCAAATCTTCTAGCTGAACAATTTTGCCCACTCCAAAGTCGATTTTCTATTATTCCCACACTAGAATCCACAATGCTGGAAATAAATTTTCGACAGCGTCCAGTCAGGCAAATTTTGAAACAGCTCAATATCAACAAGGCGTCTGGTCCTGATGAAGTTTCCGTCATGAAATGAAGTCGCACCAATATTTTACAGACTTTTCAACCTATCTTACAAGAAAGGGGTTCTACCTTCTTGTTGGAAGATTGCTCGCGTTCAGCCTTTTCTCAAAAAGGGCAAAAAAACTCTTTCAAATAACGACAGATCAGTTGCTTTGCTATCAGTTTTTTTAAGGACAAAACACAAGCACTCAAGGCGCTCTCAGAGCGGTGCCTGTTCGAAAGTAGCGATTCACATTGGATTTGAATCGCTGGAGAATGAATCGATTTGAAAAAACGTTCTCAGGAAGTTTATTCCACATAAACGCAGTTATCCCGATGGAAGAGTTGTTAAACAGTGAAGTTCGAAGTGTACAGAGTTGAACCTCAAAACAATTAGCATCCACAGTTCGTCGCGTATTTCTGATATGTACAGCTCCTGGTAGAATCAAAAGTGCCAAGTCACTTGAACACCTCCGTAAAAGTATCTATAGAAGAGAGACAAATCTCCAACTTTTCTTTGATGTTCCAGGCTATCAACGTTGCATGTGATGTTCACGTCTCCAATCAGGCGAATGGCTCTTTTCTAGATGAAATCCAGCAACTTCAGGGTATGTTTGGGAGCAGAGCTCTATACATGAAAACAATACTTCAAAGAAAGTCTGATTGATCTGAGTTTTATAAAGCATCAGAAGTTGCTAAGGTGTGTATAGTTTTCTGGTTCGGAACAGTGTTCCAAGCTTTTGAGAAGCAGCGTTTGCAATGCCAGCGACATGTTTTTGCCAAGACATATTGGTGTCCATTTCTACCTCCAACAAATATATCGAAGCTGAAACCGGAATTGTCTGTCCTGACATCATTATATCCGGTTCGTAGACATTTATCTTCTTGGAGAAAACCGATGCCTGGGTTATATCAAAAATCATGAAGAAAGCCGTAAACCACAATATCCTCAAATATTTGGAAGGCTTCAACATCTTGAGCGATCATCAATATGGTTTTCGGAAACAAAGACCAACAGGCAACCTTCTATCGTATATCTTCCATATTTGGAATAACGCAATCGAGAAACATGGAGAGTCAAGAGCTGTTGTTTTCGATGTTTGAAGCTCCGCCTCCAAACATCCCATGAAGCTACTGGATTGCATCCAGAAAAGAGCCATCCGCCTGACTGGTGACTCGAACCTCACTTGCAACCTTGATAGTCTGGAACATCGAAGAAAGGTTGCAGATTTGTCTCTCTTCTACTTTTTTTCACGAAAAGTGTTCAAGTGACTTGGCACATTTGATTCCACCTAGAGCGGTACATATAGGAAATACGCGACGGACTGTGGTTGCTCATCGTTTTGAGGTTCATCTCAATACACCTTGAAATTCACTGTTCAAAAACTCTTTCATTTGGAGAACGGCGTTTATGTGGAATAAACTTTCTGAGAAGGTTTTTCCAAATGGATTCATTCTCCAGCAATTCAAATACAATGTGAATCACTACCGCACAAGCACCACTTTAAGAACGCCTCAGGAATTTTCCTGTAGTGCTTGTGTTTTGTACTTGAGAAAAAACAATATTTTTTGCGAAAAAACGTGCTCATTGTCGAGCAAGATTTCTTACTTTGGGGTTACAGATTAGTCCTTTCAGGGAATTTTCTAATTTATATCATCAAACAATTACACGAATCTCATATGGGTATAGTAAAAATTAAGGCGCTAGCTCGATCTTATCTCCGGTGGTCAGGCATTGATATAGAGAACATCACGAACAAGGCTCTCCATTTTGATTTTTTCGGCCATTATTTAGGTGAATATTTCCTTGTTTTAGGAGATGCAACATCAAAATGAATCGAGTGTTTCGAAGTAAATATTCGATAAATGTACATTGAAATAGTTAACAATTTTCACATTAGCAAACATATTTAACAGAGAAGAAGAATTCAATTTCATTTGGCCATTCAGTAAATACTCAGGATTCTTGAATCTAATAATTCCTGAGCACTGCAAAAGATTGAATTTCAAACCTTTCTATATCAAATGTAATACTTCGTAGTCATGGTCGAACTCATGCCTTTCTGTTGAAAAATACTTTGTAAATGAGAAATTGGTCTTCAATGTGCAATGTCCTTCAATTCTTTGGAGACTCGAAGTTGGTTCAATTGCAAAAAGTTTTTAAGCCTTTTTTCCTTAAAATATTCATTTTTTTTTTTCATATACGAGTATAAGGAAGTTCAACAGGACTTGTTATGAAAAATTGAACCAAAACGTAGAATTCTGAAAGTGCGCCTACACACCTTATTAAACTGTTACTTCCAGTTTGACTAAAATACTAACATTGTTCAGAAACAGATCGGGCTGTGAAATTGATTTTCCAGGAAGTTGTATGTTACAGCTGTTTTGTTCTTAAGCTGGCTCAGAATTAAACCTCTTATATCGGATATAGTGCATGATCAAACTATCTGAAGCGATACAAAAGCTCGCGCGCCTGACTGATTCAAACGTAATGATAACACACACTTGTGTGCGTAGCGCGCTGAGCACGTTTTCGTTTCAGAACCGATAACCCACCCATTAAAATATCATTACTCAGATTGCATCGTATAAGTTTATTTCGCACATACACGATGACAATATGCTGGAGAAATTTATCCACTGTGAGCCGTGAGGAATGTACAACAAAACGGAAATGACTTCAACTCTCAACTTTAATGATAATCTAATGAAAAATAAATGTAATCGCCGTCAACTCTCTTCACAGTCTATTCCTCTTTATATTTCTCGTGTAGTCAACAAAAAATAACACGTGGTCACGAAAACGTATCGACTATTTACATTATCATGAAAATACTACCCCACGTACGATGTCGTGTGTTTAAACGTCACATCGTGTCCGTCAGTTGGGGAATATCGACAAAAACTCCCTGAGCCTTCTGTTATTCATTCGAATTTTTGCGGTCCGAGGAAATCGAAGCAAAAAATGTTTGTTCCGCATAACAGTAATCGTAACTACATTTACACGTGTCGGCCAACCTGCAGGATCAATGGGAGGGATGCTGATGAAGTCCATGAATGAAGGAACTCAATGTTCTTTGTTTCACATGATATATTCTAATCCAGACTTCTTTTCGAAAGGGGTATACAAGCACCCCAGGAAAGTTTTTGAAACGCTCGTAGAGTGGTACCAGGGCGGAAGTGGCGATTTAAGTTGAATTTAGATCACTGCAGAATATCCTCATTTAGGAAAATCATTTCGCAAAGTTCATACAACATTATCCGAAGCGAAGTAAGAAAGTGTTCTCAAAAGTGTAGTTCAAGATTTATCAAGTTAAACCTGCTTCAGGGCAGTCAGTCAGTTGAACAACTCCCATAAAATTATCTACAGAAAACATTTATTGAATCTCTTTCTGGATAGAATATATCATTCTCAGAGTATAAGTAAGGAAGAAGCTCCATATCTATGAACAATTTTCCGAAGAAAGTCATACTTGAGCTCCATAAAGTGATAAAACGTGCTGAAGTGTGAACAACTTTCTAGTTCGAAATAGTCTGGCAAGTTAATGAAAAGCTGAATCGACATATTGATACTGATTTGATACCCAACAAATTGAACAAGCATTTTATGTACTCTGACATGATGTGCAGTTTCACCACATCCACCTTCTTATAAAAAACTATTACAGAGGTGTTCGTAGCATTAAATTCTACAGAAGCCTCACCATATCAAGCCGATTTTTTTCAGATCTTCATTGGTTTATAAAATATTTTGTCGCCGAAGATGTGCATTGGCAGCTGATATTTGAGTATCCAAATGGAAATTAGACATAAAAATGCCGTCATCGGCGAGGAAAAATATTGAATTCGTAGTCTTCTTCAATAGATCGTTAATCTTTAATAGAAAATGAGTTGAAAAAGATATGAATCTCTATGGAATAGCACCGTGGATGGTGAAGGTATTCGACAGAGAATCATCGATGGTTACATATAAGAAATGTTTTCTGAAAAACTGGAGAGTTACAAATCAAGACGATCTGACAAGTCATAACATCATAGTTTAATTAGTAAACTTTGACATCAAACACGGTCGAAGGTCTTGAAAAAATCAAGCGAAACACCTCGAGACTCTTTGTGTTTCTCGATTACATTGTTCTAACGATGGGTCACATATGTGAGAGGGTCATATTGATGATCACTCAAGATGTCGAAGCATTATGAGTATCTAAAGATATATTGATTTTTCGATGATTTCCCATATCACTAATGGTAATTAAACTGGTGGTCTATAGTTTTCTGTAAGATATTTCTCGCCCCAATCCGTTTCCCGACGAGAAGGAAAAACCCCGGTTTTATAAGAGAAGTTGAAAAGTTTATAAATCACTGGTATATTTCTTCATACAACAGGTACTTTATCAGAATGATTTTTATTGATCTCGAACTACTCGTATGATGATAATACGCTCTCAATATGTCTAAGGAATCTTCTACACGAGGAGCTTCACAATTCTCGCTCCCAAATGGGAGCGTTTATCACTCCTACCTACCGCCCCTTGAGGTCAGTCGTACGTCCTCTACCGTCGACACAAACTTCGACGACAGAAACGTCAACGATCAATAATGGGATAGATAAAGTTGCAGAATCGACATTCAGTACCTTGCAGACTTACACCCATCTTTTCACGACTTTATTCCGATCCTTATAAATGTTGAGACTTTTATTCCAAAGAACAGGTCGGTTGCAGATAGCTCCACATCATAATCTGCCATGAAAATTAGTGTGAAGCGTCAACTAGGGAGAGCCGTTTTCACTCCTCGTGTGGAAGCCCCCAACTCATCCTTATGTATTTTGAGGTGGAGACGTGGCTCCCGGCTCGAGGTGCAGGAGAGCTCATCTCCAGAGACGTGGCGGCTCCTGCTCTTCGTCTGAAAGCTCCAGTGGACTTGTTGTTGCATTTTGATGCCAACAACCTTCCTCTCTCTCAGGAGCGAGAAACGTGGAAGCTCTCCGTGTGAAATTGCGCTAACAGTGGGGATTATATAGTAGAGGGGAGTGAGTGGTGTTTTTCCATGAAAGTCAACTGAGGAGTGGGATACAAATTGTTCAGCAAATAAATTTGTTTCTTTCATCGCTATTGTTACTATAAAAATATCCCTATGAATAAGTGGTGGATTTGCATGATTGATGAAATTTTTACAGCGGCGTTGTCAATACCCAGAAATAGCTAGAAGAATGAATATAGTTTCAAAAAACTAAAAAACACGCTTTTGAAGAACATCGAACTAAAAAGTTAAAAATATTTATTTTTGAATGAGCTTAAAACAATAACGAATGAAAAATACTAGTATTATTGTGAGAAAAGCGACGGGCGCTTGATATACAAAAAAAATGGCACACAGCGCCCACGCATTTCTCACAATAATACTAGTATTTTCCGTTTTTTATTGTTTAAGGCTCATAAAAAAATTATTTTTAACTTGTTAGTTCGATGTTCTTTTAAAGCGTGTTTTTCAGTTTTTTAAAACAATATTTATTTTTTACTTACTAGTTTCATGTGCTATGAAAGAGTGTTTCTTAGTTTTTTCAAACTTAATTTATTTTTCACTTTTTTGTCCGATTTACTGTCAATTTTTTTTTAAGTTCTAGTCACTAGTATTATAAATCTTCAACAGATGGCGCACGAATGTAAAATTCCTCTCAAACAACATAATAAATTTTGAGGTCCTAAATTCTATAGTAATACTGAGATGCAGGTAGTATAGTAAGTCTCCAACAGAGGGCGGACAGTTGTAAAATTTGTTTCGAAGTACAGAGAAAATTTGCAGTAATAATTTCAAAAAACAATTCAGTCTTGATGTTTTGATTTGAAGTTTAATTCAAAATATTAATGGACTCCGAATATGTTTTCAGTGAATAATTTTAATTTTCAAGTCAATCTTTTGATTTGATATGTTGAAATATTTAAGTAAGTGAATTTTTTAGGTGTACAATTTACAATAACGTTTTCAATGTTGAAATCCATATTCTGGTTTGCTTTCAAATAATCGAATTATATTTTAAAATGTATCTTTCGTTTCGTTCGAAACTTTTTTCTGTACTAAATCGCGGGTAATTGAAAATATTTGAATATCTAAATATTTCATCTGTAGTACAAAATTTCGCCAAAAATCATTATTCTTAAAATCCATCCTATCAAGAAGGTTACGTACATCGCCATCTGCCCGCGAATAGATCAACCAATAATAATGTCGATAATTCTACCAATACGTTCCCGAGCTTGGGAGTTACAAGCAAACAAACATACATACATATGGGTGAAGCTAATATAAAGCATGTAAAAACATCTTGCTTCATTTGGAGTATTTCTTATCTGAACAAAATATTTCTTCAAATCAACTTGTTAATATCTAATTTCCATCATAGTACTTTCTAAAACCGGTCACTGTGAAAAATAGCTTATTCTTTCCACTTCATTGTACCGACGTGGGTGCTTTGTTTACTCATTCAATCGGCAGATGTGTGAGTTTTCACTTGCTATCGTCCAACCCATGTAAGGAATCACACGTTAAAAAGTAAGACCTTAGCTCGCACAAGTTTCGACTGGGGGTTGTCGTTCGTGGGGGGGGCGATAGCTGGTTAACGAAAAAAAAACATAACAACAAAAAAAAACATATTATAGAAGTTCAGGGCTTCTTCTCGTATTATAAGAGAAGCTTAGGGTTTTTTTTCACTTACTCGTATTATTATGAAATGTCAGGGCTTTAAGAGGTTCAAAATTGCTCATGTACTTTGAAATATCTATTTTATTTTTCAATGTGAAGTTAAAAATTCACCTCTTCTCTTCTCAAATCTGAATATTTTTTATTTCTGATCAAAATGTTTATTTCTGGACTTTTGTATACTTTTCTGCTATACTTTTTTCTGCTATACTTCTGCTTTTTCTGCTATACTTTTCGGATTGTGATAATATCGATGACCACAGACACCCACTGAAAAAAATGGGTTTTTGCGAATCTATCTGAAAGGGTTTTCATAATTGTTAAATTATAAGTGTTCAATCATATAGATATGAAGATTCGTTGTTTTTTACAGGTTCCACGACGAAGAACACGCAAACCTTCTTAACGCCATGTGGCTGATCGCAATAACATTTCTGAGCGTCGGCTTCGGAGACATAGTTCCTAACACGTACTGTGGAAGGGGCATTGCGGTCAGCACCGGTATTATGGTGAGAAAACAGCATCCATATTAGAAGTGAAATGAATAATAGTGACAATACATTTTATTTTTAACCGGGAGATAAATTTATATCGGTTTACAGCGATAAATTTACTCAGGTACTTAGTTGTTGCAAAGGAGGCATCAAATGAAATAATAACGAAAAATGAACAAGGTTCTCACCAGCGAGGACAAGAATATTTCCATTATTACAGTCGATGTGATTTTGAACTTTTGACATTTCTTCATAGTAATCATTTTGGAAAAAAATAATTTGAAAGTTTGAATTTCTGCTGATGTTTACTCACGTCTTTTTTATTGAATATGCGAAATTACGATCACCTACGTTCACGCAGTAATGAAGATTTCATTAAAAACATTCTCGCAGATTCCAAAGAATTTCCAGAGTGGATGGACAGCACCCGTCTAAACATTTTTGACGTAAATTTTCTGAAGGCGCTACTTGTATTCTATAGACTTTACTTTTCAGGTATCCACACAAGAAAATGTCGAAGAGAACAAATGTGGTGCTCGTGGGAGCGATTCAGTGCTGCATTTGCTGCCAATTCAGTGCTGTGAAAAATGTTGACAATCATTGCACCTATGCTCAAACATCAAATTCATTCATCAAAACTGTTGATTCAAATCAACATTTTCCACTGCACTGGGTTGGGAGAAGAGGCAATATTGAAGGTCATCCACAGCCACATTTATTACCTCAGTTTCATTTTTGTATTGATTCCTGAATCTTCAAAACACAACTACAGTATTTATAGGATTTCGCTCTTCAAAATTTCGAGGTGATTGTCGCGGACTAACAAATATCCGACGGACATCCGCGTTTTTTTTTAAAAGTTCGTTATGATTTGGTCTCTTTCTATACGATCGAGTATATTGTCACGTCCCTTTCTCGTCGACTAATTTACTCATATTTCAGATGTGATCAGTAACAATTATGACGCTGCCGATTTGTCAATGGTGGCGTGGGCAAAACGCTTGATCCCGTCGATTTTCATTTTGAGATTTTTTTCGATATATTTTAACTTTGTCAGTTATGAATCTTTAACGTTCGACCTAACCCTTAAATTCTGAATTGAATTAAGGGTTGACTAGTACCTCGTCTGAAAAGTCGCCAATTTTTCTCTTCAATTTAACTACATTTTCAAACAATAAATATTAGTTAAAAAGGTTATAGACAAAATCAATAAAAAAACTGATATTCCTTTTTAATTGCCTTACTTTTTGTTTACAACGTAGAACTTGTAATTTGAGGTTTATAATTCTATCTTCTGTTGAAAGTACAAATGATCCCATTGAGACGTAAGGGTTGGATTGCTCCTTGCCGTTGTGTATGAGTGACAGAGTGGAAAATATGCCCCAAAATAAAAATTGACGGGTCTAAGTGATTTTTTGAAAACACTAACTATAAGAAATTGGTATAGTTTCGTTTTCATTGGTTCACCTTATATACTTTTCAATCTTGATTATTTACTCGGTGGAAAGATATACGCTACAGTACATTCATTTTTATAAACACAGTATACTCGTGTTAAATTAAATTATCTGTCTTCTCAAAGTGAATGAAATCATTTTTAGATCCTCGAGTATTTCAAATCAAAATTATTCATGCAAATGCAAGAATGTTAATGTTTACGCCGGTACACCAGAATACGTATAAACTACTGACATTCAGATATATTATGAATATTCTGATAATTCTCAATAGAAATCACAAAAACAATATAGAATTTATACTTCATACTTATTTTGCCAAAACTATCTATCACAACTGAATATAAAAAACCTTACATCAGATGTCTCAGAAACATTGTTCTCACCTAACTCTATTAGATAATTTTCATTTGTAATACCCATTGAAAGAAATTTAGTTAGAGACCAATCAATCTTTGCAGTTTAATTTTGTTTTGACAGACTATAGTATAATTCATTTAGAAAAGGAAGGATCAAAAATAAATAAAAACAATTTTACGCACTGTCAGCATGTATGTGAGTAGATGTGTAACCAACGCCTTGCGCTGCAACGATGGTTTGCGCGCTAGGATGTTCCGTAGATGATGGCTATAAATCCATTTCAAAGATAGCGTTACGTTAAGCTCGGTGTTGTCTATCGTGGAATAAACACTTCAGAATGGGGTGTATGAAGTGTTGCCGATTAACAAAAAAGTTGGGCGTGATGGCTATAAGCGCGCGTTGAAAACATAATAGAAAAATATATATTGTGTGTTTTGAAAATACATCGTTGAAGAAAACAAAACATGGCCTAGCATTTCAACGTGCGATCCCAATGAGGAACTGCTTGGACTGCCTAGAAAATACATCGTTCGATAAAAAAATTGTACAGTAACAGAGGGTGGTCTAGCGTTTCAACGTGCCATCCCAATGCGGAACGTATACAGGAGCAGTTCAAAATACGTTTTCAAATAGTAAAAAACATGTCAACGATACAATAAAGTATATGATGAGTATTGAAATAAAAAAGTGTTCCAAGATACGTCTTGTCCGTTCGATTGGTTTTCGTTTTTGTTTTCATTTTTGTTTTTTCGTTTTCGTGTCTGATGGTTATAGCAGACTAACTCAGTTATTATTGAAGATACAAGGGCGTGAAGGGATCTTACCTCATAATTTCAACTGAAGAACACGAAAAAAGAAAGTATTGGTATGCAGCATGTATTTTATTCATTTTGGTATCCAACCTCACAAATTTCACTGGAAAACATGAAAATAAGAACCATTGGTGTAACATATTTGATATTCATTTTGGTAGTATATAGTGAAGTAATTTATATAAAATAACACTGTTACTGAGACTGCAGCCGAACAGACTTCCTTTAGAATAATGCATATAAAACGAAATGTTTTTCTCGAATTTTGCAATCCACCATGGGTCTTCAAAGTCTTCTGAATTCACAACAGCTGCGTATATATTGAATAGGTGCAGTCTGTCATTTCCAAAGGCTTTCTTTTGATGGTCAAACACATAGATGAAATCGACATCATTTAGATTCAGATTTTCCTTGAGGATTCTATCCTGTAGATGATATTCAACGAATCCCAAAGAATATTCAAAATCATGAGTGTTTCTTTTCTCATAAACAACGCTTCTTCTATCGTCTCTCTTCAAGGAGAAGAATGGTTTAATCGGCATAAATAGAAAATCATTACATTGATTATCGATCTCAATAGCAATCTCTTTGGGATAGAATTGATACTCGACAACAAATCCCTGGATATCAACAAATGCTACTTTCATGATGTGCAAATGACTCACAACATCGAAGTAACAGTTGTATTCAATCAACTCAGAGAAGCCAACATCATCCAGTATTGAATTATTCATTATCAAATGTACTTCATTTGAAAATCGAAAATATAATGCAATGAAACGTTCATTTTTGTTGCAAGATTACATCAGAAATCTTGCAAAAATATAACGCGCCGAAACGGTCATTTTGGGTACAATAACCGCATCGATAAAAGCACATTTTTCAATGCTTCAATTTAAAAAAATCCCATATGATTTGAATTGTGATGTGTCACAAAAAATGGGAAAATAATTCCAAAAATACGTAAAAATATAGCACTATGAGGCGTTTATTTCTATCGCGAAAATTGCATCGGATATTTCACAAAAATTCGAGTGCATATACAGATCGACTAGAGTGTGGAATTCTCAGGGTGTATCTAGAAAACAAAAATGTCGGCAAGCAATGGAGTATATAGAGAAAAAAAAAGATGAAGAGTTTCAAAATACGCCTTTGAAAAATCAAAGATAACGCGCATTATAAGGGCCCTAAGCCGTTCATGATAGTCGACGGATCGTAGTAGAGAAAAATTGTGACGTAATTTCCATGTAAAAGAAAGGAGTCAGGATCGAAATTTCCTCAGATTGAGAAAAAAATTAAATTCCATAAGACATTTGGAGAGAAATAGTCTTTATGATAAATAGTGAACAATTTACAGGGTGTAACATAATACATCGCCAAAGGAAGTTTTTCGAGGTCTAGCGTTCATACGTGCGATCCAATGAGGAATGTATACAAGGTGTTTGAAAACATGGTGGATGCTTGTCATTTACGTTCTCTTGAAGCGCCAACCCAATGTTGTCCTGGCTGTTTTGTATTTCTATAATGGCTTGGTCCTACTTTTTAGCGTTTTGAGAGTTTAGAATGCCAATAATACACTTAATTATACTGCCTAATCCGTTTATAAAGCCTCGTTTTGATCTCCTGATGGGTATAACTGAAACAAATGATAACTTTAGTTGAAAGAATATCGACTGACTGATCGCTTTCAACTCTGGAAAATATGGGTGTGATTGCCCGTTATTCACTGCTTCGAGTGATTTTGAATATTGAATTTGTATTAGAATAAGTTGGTTAGCAATAGGAGTAATGCCTAAGTGATGAATTAAGGCGTGAAAACTATTTATGACTCGTGCGTTTCCTAATTTGAAGAGTAGGATACCTGAATTTTTATTTAGTGACTGTATTTGAACTTCTTGGCTCATCGTCACTGATAGGACGAACCTAAAACAATGGTTTTTTGAAACTTGATTTGGGTAAGGTTTTTTAGGTAATTTAAATTTTGTCCTTTGTTCCTTTGAAACTATTACTCTTTCAAATTTTGGAGCATCGGTGCGCTTGTATGGCGGTGTTTTTCTTTTGTGTGTGAGAGGCGGTTCGCGGTTTGCGTTCCGTTTTTCAATTACTTTTTGGTTCAATTTGTTCAGTTTTTTGTTAGTGTATCTACATATCTCAGAAGTCTTGTTTTTATGAGCTGATGTAGGCATTTTGTACGCGATTTTCAATATTGATATTGAAAGGCATAAGGCATTTGTTTAACTATGTCGAGCTCCTCATGGATAGTTTGAAGAATCCTCAAATGTTCAGTAATCGTCAAATAGAAGCATTCAACGATTTTCTTAGATTTGGGATGATCAGGATGGACATAATATAATTTTATGTTGCGGGTGTTTGCAAATTTTTGGATGGGTTTATTTTTCAGTTCGGTTCTGTCAGCTAATTCGGGGACACCATGATGGTTGATATAAGTGAGTAAGTTATCAGCAACTTCAACAGCGTTGGGGTTGGGTTTTTAATAATTTAAAATTATCGATCCCCAATAACCAGAATACGTATAAACTACTGACATTCAGATATATTATGAATATTCTGATAATTCTCAATAGAAATCACAAAAACAATATAGAATTTATACTTTTGTTTGGACGTTTTGAGGTCTCCCGAATACTTGAGAGTTCGTTAGAAATCTTTGAGGAGGCCGGTTTATCGGTCTAATGGGATAGGTTGACTAGGAAATGTTAGGCGTTGTATATTGACGTTTGGTTGATAAAAGTTTGTTGAAGAAAAAGTGGGCTTTGGTGTGTTGAAACTAGTGTGGAGTTGTTGATTCATAAAATTTGGAGATCGACTTTGTTTGTTGTTATTAGGGGAAGAGTTGTTGACTTGAGGTTTTGAGAAGAAGTTCATTTGTTGTTTTGGAATATCCATTCCGGCAATAAGAATTGTCAAAGCATGTGGTAGTGACTGTAGATCACGAGCCTATACTCTGGTATCATACGGTTGCTTTAAACCTACCAGGAAAACGTGTAAAGTGTAGTATTCAAGTCAATATAAATGCAGATAGTATTCAAAACATGGATACAATTTGAATAAAACTGCTGCGAGGTGTCATTGCATTGTCTCACATGCATTAGAGTTTGATCAATTTCTAACCAAGTTTTAGCATTATAAATATTTACTGCTTCTAGAGCCGCACCTGTGAGTTTTGAAAATATAGTGTTCACAATCAATAAATTTTGAAGTGTATTTACATTGGTGTTATCAAAATATATTGCTGATAGTTCTTCAACTGTTTTTATAAATCTAACCAGACCAGTTGGAATCCCGTCATATTCAGGGATGGTCATCAAAAGATCAGAACTAATCGTGGAAACAATCACAGCGTGAGGCATACTGAGAGCTGCAAGTCTACTTGCTAATGAATCTATAGTAGAATCTATTGTGAAAAAATTCAACATAAAATACTATAAATGTTGAATATATGTATCGATATTAGTTATAATATCAAATTCGGTTTATGTATTATACAATACTGGTATCGTGCGCCATCTGGAAATACCGTTACCCACCAATCTCAAAAAAAAAATCAGCGAAGACTGAATCCGCTACTGACACTGCAGACGAAAATCTCGACCGTCTTCAACATCATCATCAACTGATACAGCTGACGAAAATCTCGACCTCGAAAAACCATTAACTGACACAGCTGACGAAAGTCCTAACCAGCCTGAACAAAAAAGAACGTCGTCAACGGATACAGGTGATGAAGTTATAAATGACCTTAACCAACCTGAAAACGAAGGAAGTAACAGAACCATACACTCAACTCAAAAAAAACTGAAATTCACGATTCCAATATCAGAAAAGCCTCTCAATTATTACAATAGTCAGGTTCAATCTGTATAGAACAACCGTTCGTGAATAAAAAACGAATTCATGTTCAAATTGGTATGGATGCAAAAGAAGAAAATATTGTGAACTTCTTCAAGGACTCATATTCCACCAAAAGTCAAACATGCTGTATATTTCGACCCAGATACCCAATATAAGTCAACCTGCAATATTCTTCAGAAAATTTCCAGAAACACTGCCTTCGATTTGGTAAAATGCAACGAAATCTTGGGAGATGTTAACAACATATTATAATTCGAAACTACCACGAGGGAAAGTCAAACCATCGTGGAATAAACGAAACTGAATTGCGAGTACGAAGAAAATTTTACTGGCCAACCTTGAAAAAGGATATTGAAAGATACATCAATATGTGCGAAACATGTCAAATGAATAAGTATGACAGAAATCCACCAACACTCAAATTTATGACAACTCCTACACCAAGTAAACCTTTCGAAATTATTCACCTAGACACCTCTCAGGTAGATGGACAGAAATGTATAACAATTGTGAACGCCTTTTCTACATTATGGACAAGCCTATCCATCAGATGGAGCGGATGCCATTAACATATTGAAAGCATTGCTGATATTCATTACTCGCCATGGTTTACCACAGATCATTGTCTCAGACAGTGGCACTGAACTCAAAAACGGCCATGTACAATAATTTGTGAATACACATAAAATTTTGATCCACCACACAACTCCGGAGAGTCCACAATCAAATGGAATGATTGAACGTTTTCACTCGACCATTATAGAACATTTACGATTATTATTGCAAAATAAGAAACAGATGAACATCAAGGACAACATGCATTATGCGCTATTAGGCTATAACAACACGATCCATTCAGTAAAGGGACAAAAGCCCATTAATGTTTCCAATGGACACTTTGGCAGGATGCCTTCGATATCGACATCGAAAGGATTCTACTGAACTACATCGAGATAAAACAAAAGCTGGCTACCAAAACATCAATCAAAAAGCTGTCGAGCTGAAAGAAAGGACCATGAATAAACGAAATGAGAGCAGACACCATCCCTAGCTCAAAAATGTATAACAAAACAACAGGTGTTCGAAATAAGCTTTTACCTAGATTTTTACCACGTGTAGTTTAATCTAACGTAACAGTTGCCACACCCTATACTACTGTTCACAAAAAGAATATGAAACACATCCCACAACATAACAAGAAAATGGTTTTACAGGTGCACCCTCGCATCGGGCCTAGAAATACGAATCCAAGATCTCAAAGACAACCCGGGAATTCTTCCCCTGAAGCTGGAAGAAGTCAGGATCCAGACTAGCATTGACGACTTCTTGCACTACTATAACTTGACGCCGATTGCCGAGGAAATCGATCAAATACAAAAGCAATTCGATGACATCACTGAAGCCCTCACAAACGGCCCGAGTTATCCCTACTTAGAAGGGCTCATCAATTTCAATCAAGCATTGAAATATCAACTGAAAATTCTATATCAAAAATTGTACAGCATCAACCCATCCCACAGAACCAAAAGAGGTTCAATCAACGGACTTTACAGCATCATAAAATCAACATCCGGAAATTAGATCAAGAAGATGCTCAGCGGTATGACCAAGCAATATCATTACTACAGAAGAGTAGATATAATATTCTACAGAGATTGAACCAGCTCATATCTCTCACCACCGCACTCATAGAGAATTATAAGATCAAATGAACTTACCTGAGTGAAGTTCGATCTTAATTATATGAGGGCCTCGTCGAAATGAATAAGAGTAATTGTAGTACCCTCGCTTGCGTACTGAACCACACATTTTTAAAGCTAGACCACAAACGCTGTCCTTTCCCATCTCCGGCAACACCGATTCATACCCAGTTCGACTCATTCTTCTTTAAAGTTGATTTTTATTGCATCTCAGGGGGTATTAGAAATGGGTCTTTGGGTGGGTTCTTATTTATTTCGACGAGGCCCTCATATAATTAAGATCGAACTTCACTCAGGTAAGTTCGTTTGATCTTATAATTATATTTCGGCCTCGTCTCATAAATAAAAGTAATTGTAGATGTTGAAAGCACGATGCAACAAACAACTTTCATTATCACATGACAATTAGTAATGAAAGTTAACTCAAAAAGAAATACTTTTACACTAAATTATGAACAAAATATAAAGCACTTCTTTCTACAATTGCCTTCATCCATCTGCTAATGGTTTGAGGTGAAGCAGTATGGTAAGGTTTTTTGTATGTGATAAAGAGGTGGTCCGATGAGGTACTGCGTAATTCCTTCGTCTTCGCTAAATATTCCAATAAGGTACTTGATGCGCATACTCTCGGGTCTTCTTTGAAAAATGGTAACACTAGAGTAGGTTGAGGTTTCCTGGGGCCTGAAGTTTTCATCCTTTTAGGTATTTTAATATTCAGACCGTCGCTCGTTCAGGAGATATTGCAAACCTCTATGTGGCAAGGGCTAATAATACCGCCAGTTTGTGGGTTAGCATTTCCAGGCTGATTTCTCCCGACGACGTGTTTCTAACATAGTTCAAGACTATAGCCGGGTCTCAGGTGATATTATGTCTGGTGATATCATACAGAAAGATGGAAATGCATAGAAGAGGAGATTGCTCCAATTCAACGTGAAGGCCTCTACGGCCCAACATTCAGGGTCTCTCAACAATGATACAATTTTTTTACATTTCTCATTATGTCTGGCGGCAAATAGGTCTATTTCCGGTTGTCCCATGCTAAGTGTTATCTTTTGAAATGCCTCACTATTAATCTTCAATTCCGTTTTATTTCCTAGCTTACGGGATTCTTCGTTCGCACGGCTGCCATATTTCTCGGGTAAGAAAATTCAACTGTTCGTGTTGAACACTTCCTATCCGATTGATGCATCCTATCGTCGTGGTGTTGTCAATGCGATATAAAACTTCTACATTGGACAAATCTGCAGCAAAGTTTTTCAAACCAAAAAATGCCGCAAACAGTTCGAGCATATTCATATGAAACTTCTTCTCTTTTTCGTTTCATAGTCCATGGGCTTTTTCGCCTTCACAAAATAGTCCCCAACTCGTAGTTGAGGCATCAGAAAAAATTTTTCGCACAAATTTAAACGGGCCTATAGAATTAATGACATACTGCACATATTTATCCCACCATTGAAAACCACTATTCTGCCTTTGGATTATTAACATACTGAAGCTGTAGCTACCCCTACATTTTTTCAAGGCATGGAATTTTTCTCTCTCAAAAACTTTCGTATATAACCACGAATAGCGTAGGATAGCTAGACATGCCGTAGTCAAGTGGCCAATGAATTTCGCAAAATCTCTGATTTGACATTTGCTTCGGGTTAGAAATTCATTTATTAGACCAAATAATTTTGCTCTTTTTTCCATGGGGTGTGATATAGACATGTTCGCTGAATTGTAATTGAAATCGAGATATTTACACTGCTGTTGTGGATGTATTTGACTCTTGGAGTAATTTATTATTCAGCCAACTTGCTCTAAAAACTGAATGGTCACCGACACATTTTTCGGAACATTTTTCGAAAGAATCTCCCATCAAGAGAAAATCATCCAAATATACTACTGAAATCCATCCCTCTCCCCTGAGGAAACTAATAAACGGTTTGGTAAATTTTGTAAAGACCAGTGGCGAACAACTGAGGCCAAACGGTGAGCAGTTGTACTTATATATGTTTCCATTGAATCTAAACCTCAAATATTTTTATGGGAGTGATGTATTGGGACAAGGTGGTATGCATCTTTCAAATCCACAGTTGCCATGAACCATCCTTACCTGATGAGTCTGGTAACCATTTTATGATCGTCCATTTTGAAATGATCAGTTAGAATGAACTCATTCAAGTATTTGAGGTTCAAAATCAACCATTGAGAACTATCTGGTTTTGGTGTTAAAAATATATTCGAAATATATTAGTCTCTGCAAGGAAGAGCTTCACTAACAGCACCGCTTACCAGCAATTTTTGTAAAGCAATATTAATATTTGTTGCTTCAGCTCCTGACCATTTGGGCTCTTTTGGAGTAAACACTTAAATGAGTAATATATCGAATGGCAAATTCAGGCTCTCTAACCAAAAAAGCACTCTCTTAGCTGGAGTTATACATCGCCAGATAGCCACAAAATGTTTCAATCTGGCTGCTGATTTACTAACCTCACTCACTGCTGGTATCTGTCTGTCTTCGCTCTCTGATCTGTTCTGTGAAATCTATTCTCTCCTTTTCGGTGATATCCTTGGGGAACTCAAGGATGTTAATTTTTGCGTCCACCCTGACAACCTCTCTGAAATTACCTGGGTAGACTGCGTCGGTTTGAAGACTTTATCAAGATATTTGCTGCATTTTTTTTCTTCACCGTCTTTACCTCAAGTCACCTTCAAGACTTGGCTGCACCTTTCTAGGCTTTTAGAAGCTTTCACTCTTTCTTCCAGACTTTCCCCGAAGAGCCAGCCATCAATTGGAGCACCATTCAGCGTTTGTCTGGTTTTTGTTCAAGTTGAATGAAGACAATTCCCTTCGTGATACCATCTCTTGCTTATGAAGATCTGCGAGAAGTCGAGAGGCATCGCTTAGGGCCTGAATGAATCTGCTATCCCCCCCTTCTTTTTTAGCATAGATGTTAAGACCCCGCACATTCCAGCAAGGCTTGCACCAATTAGATTTTGTAGGCTTGCCAACCGAGAATCTCGGCGAGCCACAGATTCAGATACGGCTGTGACAATCAGAGAATTCAATTTTGGCGCAGCTAGTAAGTTACAATTTTCTGGAGGAGGATATTTGCCGAGGAGCCCCAAGCCATCGGATACCCGATCAGCTCACCTAAATTCAAAGGAAAGAGAAAAACATTATATTTATCCCAACAATTATCCCCACACAGATAATAGTTTTGGTGATTGGTGAAAAAGGACTTATATATGTGTNAAAGGAAAGAGAAAAACTTTATATTCCTCCCAACAATTATCCTCACACAGATAATAGTTATGCTAATGTTTCATCTCACCATGAAAAAAAGGACTTATATTTCCTTGTCTATTGTTATCACAAACAATATTTCAATGCTATCTCAAGTATTTAGGAACCTACCTTGGGTTTCAGTGTTTTCCTATCCTCTCACCGGGACATGCTCCATCAAACTCTCACCAGAGTATATTTATTGCCTTGTTTATCGTTATCACAAACAATATTTCAATGCTATCACAAGCATTTAGGAACCTACCTTGGGGTTCAGTGTTTTCCTGCCCTCTCACCGGGACATGTTCCATCAAACTCTCCCTAGGGTATAATTGAATTTACTAAACTGAGCGAATGTGGCACATTTCAGCTATGCTCAGCGTACCCTGCAGAGCTTTTCCTTCGTTCTGGGCGTGAAAAACCCGCAGGCGATTTTTTCTCCAAGTTATTCTCTAATTATTCCAACCTTCTTAACTTGCGGATTCGTCTTCGATTGTCCACATGATCATCTTGATCTTTTTTCCCACTACGCCTACTTCGCCTTTTGGATCGTTTTTGCATGACATTCAAACACAAAGAAAATTTTCCCATCGATGAGTAATGTGTATGGCTCGACACACAAACAAAGAATGACTAGTCGGACTGGGTATGAATCGGTGTTGCCGGAGATGGGAAAGGACAGCGTTTGTCGTATAGCTTTAAAAATATGTGGTTCAGTACATTTGAATAATTACTAATTATTGAGATCTGGTGATTGTTCCCTCGTATCAGAACTACTATTGTGATATACTAGTGAAATTTCCCAATCATCTTTTTCATCGTGTCAAAAAATAAGTTGAAAGCTTATCAATTGTAAAAATGGATACAAATGTGGATTAAATTTCATAACTCCAAAGCAATGTGAATATATAATTTATAAGTCATTCTTCATCGAAAGGAATTAATGATTCATTGTGTATGCCTAATTTTTTTACTACGAATTATATTTTCGAATATTTCAAAATGTTCATTTTTCTATAGACAATCATGATAATTTCGAAAAGTTATTGTTTGAAGAAAGGCTTTTTTATAGTAGCTATACATTTTACATGATTATTCCATTATGATTATATGAAATCTAAATTCATTGGAAATGTAAATTCTCCATGTACAGCATAGTTTGAGGTATCAAATTCATGTATGTCTTCTCTGATAAGTTTTTGAATGTCATTGATGAAAAAGTGGTAGATTCATGAGATATATAATATTCATGTTGACTCTACTCATCTCAATTATTACCGTATAAATTTGCATGTCGAACATAATATTAATTTGAATTTGGCCATGTCATCTAAAATGAATGTCGCCATATTATCAAAATGACTATCGAATGACTAATAGAGGTCTAACTGAAGATATGTTTCAAAATATTCCGCATGGAATAACTTCCGCATTTGGAAGGCAATACCCACTTCAAACACAACGAGTTCCAGAGAAAACTCGTTAAGGTTTTTGATTGAAATATTGAAATTATTAACTTCGGTGAATTAAAAACCCTACTTTCAAAAATGATTGTTTTTATGAGTAATTCTGTGGGAATGAAAATAAAGCACTGAAATTTCGGTATTTTCATTTCATTTCTTCAAAACATAGGAAGTACATGAAAAGTGAAAAAAAACTTTTATTTTTTCCATAAAATTGATAGCATGAAAATTTCACTATTTCGAGTGCTTGCGTTGTTGGACAACATATAAGCGGCTCCTTTGAATTTTCTCCTAAACCAGTGTTCCTCTTTGTGGATGATTTCAGCTTGAGCCCACTTGATGTTACGTTGATGAGTCCAAACATGTTCTTCTATTCCTGATTTGCTTATTTCTCCTCACTGTGTTGTTTCTTGTGCTCGGCAATGCGAACTTTCAAAGGCCTCTTAGATTCACCGATGTATGATTCTAGTACAAGTAATGGTTGTGCGGCTTCTCTTCCTTGTGGAGGTCTTGCTGTCTTCCAAGCCTTTTCTACCATCACTTTGGAGTAACCATTCCGCTAAAGGTCATTTTTGATGATGTCTAACCTAGTTCCTTTTCGAGACCTACCTTTGTATTACAGAGCCCGAAAGCACGGTCTAGTAGAGTCTTGATGATTTCTCTCTTAGTCGATTGACAGTATCTGAACCAGGAATCCAACCACCATCAGTAATTTGGTTTGGAATCTTTCAATTTTTAATTTTCAATTTTTGGTAATAGTTCTGTTTTTTTCTGATTGTTGCTTGTATTTTATTTCACTGTAACTTCAGTTGTTTTTGCTTAATATCATTGTTATTTTTTCAGCTAACCTTTTTAATTCTTTACAGATCATTTCAGAAATTTCAAATCAATTTATATCATATCAGACAATGGAAGTCCGAACTAATGAAATGCATCATGAAAGATTGTCAACCACCTTCAAACAAATCACTTAGTTTCGTTTGAATTGTTATTTTTCTCCGAATTTCATCGCAGAATTCCTTATGTGTCGATTGTTTTTTTCAGCAAATGACCCAATTTTTGGAATTCAAAAAAGTTTATAGATTTTTTGGTTAACGTTTTCTATGTTTGAAGTTTTCCAGGGTATTTGACTCCAACTTCAATTTTGTACAACTTCGAAGGAAACTCTGTTTTTGTATTTCCGTTAGTACTCTGGATCATCGATAGATGAATCAAATATGTATCCCCCTTCCAATGAAGAATAAAAGGGCGGTGTTGCTCAGTTACAGGTAAAAAGGTCACGTGGTTCTACGTAGGAAAACTGCTGTTCTGATGAGGTGTGATGGAATGGCTACTGTTGCTGTGTGGTTCATCTGTGGAGCATTTAAAATGAAGAGAAAATGTTTAATATAGAAAAATTAGAGGAACATGGAAGTGGAAGGCTGAAAAATATATGTAAAGTTTTCGTAATCTATAGGATAGCTCAACTTGATTTTCAACAACTTCAAATGGTGTTGTCGCATTTGGCTTTCCACTATCCACTAGACCTCTGAAATTATCAAATAATTTTTTGACAACAACTTTTCTAGATGAGGCCTATATTCTGTTGCCACCCTCTGTGGCAGAAATCCTACTTTGTCCGCTAATCTCACTAAGATTTTTTCTTCAAATTTGGTCTTCGGCAATGAAGCATTCGATATTTTGTATGGATTATCAATCGTTGGCTTACTCAACTTGATGTTCGGCAACCGCTCTGCAACAAGAGATGACATATTTGGATCCACCTGTAACAGATAAATCGGTTCAAGAATGACTAAGATCATCACAAAAACAAATATGTAAAATTTTGAAATTTTTTCCCGGTACCATCATAAATACAAAACACTATACAGCAATACACTGTTTTATATGAATACTCAAAAAAAAAATTGGTGTTTCAGCTTGAAAAAAAATTGATTTATTGTATACAGTATACAAAAACACTGATCCACACTGTATCACGAAGTCTTTTTCTCCTAATGATAGTCATTCACCATATATTTTTCAATTAAAAAAATTACAACACAATAGTAACCTCAATTTTCCAGTGATCTGAATACTCCTTTGAAGATGATAGAGTATTTGCTTGGTGTGAAATGTTTTGCCTCCGTACCTTTACGTGACTATTATATTACGCACTCCTCCAACAAGACTATTTCTCACTAATTTCGCGATTTCAGCACAATCTAATGAAATCATTTTGACTAACTGATGAAATGACAAAAAACTGACTTTGTAGAATCTAAAGATTGGTTTGTACACAAATCGATAACTGACCTTTCTTTGTTGATAATCATAACCGTGGTGATGACGTGAATCTTCAAGAATTTTCTTCAAATTCCTGAAACAATCAACGGATTATTACTTCCAGAATAATAACTGAATTTGCTGTCCGTAGTATTTCTATAACTGATAACAAGTTGCAATTTTGCATAATAGTTCCATATATTTATTAACGTCAAAAATCAAATACATCGTTTCCATTCAAAGCAATTCATATAATTAAAAAAATATCTGCATTGCATTGAAGGAATTTCTTGCCTATGTAATACAAAATCATCTGGAGAAAATCTTTCATGTAGATTCTTCACTCTAAATCTTAAACACTTTTTCTCTCAATTATCACACTCAAAATGTCTTATAGAATCTTATCATTCCCTAAATCTAAGGATGTTTCGATTCCCTCATCTTTTACATGGAAATGACGTCTTTCTTTCTCTGCTACTATCCGTTGACTATCATCAACGGCTTATTGCTCTTATGACGCACTCCATTTTTTCCAAAGACATATTTCGAACCACTCTATCTTTTTACCCCTATATAGTCAATTGCTTGCTGACATGTTTTTTCAACGGTGTATTTCGATACAATCTGAGAATTATTCACTCTAAGTCACTCTGTATATGCACCTATATTTTTGAGAAATTTTCGATGCGATTTTCGCGCATCATTTCTGATAGAGTTTTGAAGTGATTTTCCTGACAATTTTTGCACAATTCTTAATGAAATATCAAAATGTAAATCACATAGGTCCTTGGGAAAAATGTGGCACTGAACTTTTTCCGATGCGGTTGATGTGCCCAAAATGTCCGTTTCAGCGACTTATATATTTGCGAAATTTCCCATCGTAATAAATTTAAGATTTTTCAATATGGCTGTTCATTGAATATAGCTGTTATTTCTTTGTTATGAGGATAGCAATTCAAAGTTTTTGTCAGTTACACATCATGAGAAACGCATTCATTGATATCCAGGAATTTGCTGTTGAGCAACAATTCTAACCTACCGAACTATTAGTATTGGTAATCAATGTAATGATTTTCTATTTATGCCACCGAAACTTTTCTCTTCCTTGAGCAGAGATAAAAAGGCTATGTGGAAAGAAACATTCATGGTGCGAAATATTTTTCGGACTTTATGAAATATCATCTACTGGACAGTATACTCAAGGAAAATCTACATGATGTCGATTTCATTTATATGCTTGGTCATCAGAAAAAAGTTTTTCTGGATGACAGACTGCATCTATTTGAAACATACGCAGCAGTGCGAAATTCAGAAGACTCATGGTGGACTGTTCTGAAATTCAAGAAAAGCATTCTGTTGTGTATGCATCATTTCAAAGGAAGGCCGTTGAGCTGAAGGCTCAGTAACCTTGGTACTACATGGGTTGAAAAAGTCTCGGACCTAATATATAGATGGCGCTATTCTTATTACATTCATGGTCTTTTCAGTTAGTACTAACCTTCAAAAAACTGTTGAAATTGCATGATATTCAATTGATACGTTTGTGAGTTATTGTGCTAAGAGTGACACTACGTTTGTTATTTTCAAAACAATGGATTAAAAACAATTTTGTGTTTCAATTTTACATTGCTTCTTGATGAGAAAAAATATCGTTCAAACGAAGCAATGCCTTGAGAAGTGTTATAGGGACTCCGCTCCATCAGTAACAACAATTTCACGTTGGTTTGCTGATTTCAAAGGTAGTCGTAGAGACACGGATGACGCAGAACGCAGTGGACGTCCAAATGAGGCAGTAACACCAAAATGATCGAAAAGTGAAGTTGCGTGAGTTAGCTGGCATTGTAAAGATATCAAAAAAACTTGTTGGCTTTATATTGCATGAATTTGATAATGAGAAAGCTCTGTTTAAAGTGGGTGCCGCGCGAGTTAACTGTTGACCAGAAACAAGAACGTCTTGATGATTCTGATCAGTGTTTGGCCATGTTTAAACACAACAAACCATAAGTTTTGTGTCGATATGTGACAATGAATGAAATATGGTTGCATGACTCCATTTGAATGGAGAGTAACTTAACCTCGTCCAAAGCGCCCGAAAGTACAACAATTGGCTGGAAAGATTATGCCCTTGGTATTTTGGGATGTGCGTGGTGTAATATTCATCGAATATTTTGAGAAGGAAAATACTATCAACATTAAATATTATTCAGCGTTATCGAAGCGTTTGAAGGACGAAATTACAAAAAAACGACTGCATGTGGCAAAGAAAAAAAAATTAATTCATCAAGACAACGCACCGTGTCACAAGTCTATCAGAGCAATGGCAAAACTACATGAATTGAACCCAGCATTGCTCCCACATCTACCTTATTTGCAAGATTTGAGTCCCAGTGACTACTGACTGTTCGCAGACCTCAAAAAATGCTCATCGATGAAAAATTTTGGTCAAATGGGGAGGTTATTGCTGAAACTGAGGCCAATTATGGGATGAAAGATAAATTATTCTACAAAAATGCTATTGAAATGTTAGAGCAGCGCTGGAATGATTGTGTGGCTTTTGATGGAGATCGCGTTGATGAATGAAGCCAATTTCGAACAAAAACAAAACGCGCTTTATCGCTTAGGTCCGGGGCTTTTCAGCCCATTTGTTATTTTATATAAACGGCCTTATGATTTTTCAACAATATGAATATAATATATGCTACACACATATATTTTTCATTTTCATGTTTTCCAGTGAAAATTGTGAGGTTGAAGATCAAACTGAATAAAATCCATGCTGCACACATTCATTTTTGTGTTCTTCAGTAGAAATTATGAGGTTAGAATACCCGTATGCCCTTATATATTCAATAATAACTAGGTTAGTCTCTTATGACCTTCAGACACGAAATTAAAATGAAAAACGAATTCAAAAAACTAAAACGAAAAAATTCAAACCAATTGAATGAACGAGACGGAGTTTGAAACACTCTATTTTTTTCTATTTCAACATCCCTTGTATACCCCATTGCATCGCCGCGGATGTTTTTTCAAACGCTTATTTCGAACTGCACCCTGTATACGTTCCGCATTAGCATCGCACGTCAAAACACCTCTCGTCATTGTTCAATTTTTTTCCCAACGATGTATTTACAAAACTCTCTTTATATGTTTTTTCTATTATATTTTTCCCTCCCAACGCGCCCCTCTAGCCCTCATGTTTTTTTTCAAACCGGTAATACTTAACTCCCTACACTGTAGGTTAATGGACTGACACCTAACAAAAACAACTACTTCCCTGGCTAATACCACGAAGGGCGTTGGATTATATCCGACAGGTGTCAGTGCAGGATTCTTCACTGAAGTTACACCTGCCGCAATAGATTTTAATTTATTGGAACACACTTGCAGACCGGTTTCGGGCTGTTTGGCCACTCGTCAGTGCAAGTTAGTGTGTATCATCAACATAAAGTCAATGATTTCCGATAATTGAAAATCCAATTCCTTCAGAGTATCATTTCTTGAACTAGGGTGAAAAGGACAACAAACAACAGGTTTGTCATCGCCCCATATGCCTGTGAACGAGATAACCAACTGCATATCCGAAATTTGCCCAATTCCTCGTATAGGAAAAGAAAATTCCTCACATATAGTAAGTGTGGCTACTTGAAGACTGGCTATAAATCAAATCATCTAAAAGAGCAATTCGTTCAGGCCAGTCTCAACTCCCTACACTACCGGTTAATGGACTGACACATATCAGAAAACAACTACTCTCCTGGCTAATACCACGAAGGGCTTTGGATTATATCATAAAATTATTTCAACTTTTTTAGGAACTTCATATCTGGATATTTCATTTCGGATTGGGAAATTACAAATATTTTAAAATGAATCAATAAAATTTAATTTTCAGTACACTGTCATACTATTTAATTCATTGAAAATTTATGTTTTAATATTTACAACAATCATTCCTCATTCTGTGTTCCACACAGAAGGTACTTCTGTTTGGAACTTGAGAAATTCAATAAAAATGTATTTTGATTTAGTCATTAAAGTTTGACGAACGTGAAAGTTGACATAAAGTTGATTTATGAGAATCCCAGGAAGTATTCATTTTGTTAGAAGTGCTCAGCTATATTATGCAATAATAATTTTCCAAGCTGTGTTTTGAACAATTCCAAGACAGATCCCCCTAAATTTCACATGTTCCACATATATTGAAAATCATATGATGTTGATTATGTCGAAGATGTTTCTAGCAGTGAAGAACATAAACAACTAGGATGGAATATTCATTTTATTACTGTCGTGTGATTTGGAGTTACAGAACAATCAATTTAGCATTCGATATGAATCATTTCTGAAATTATTGCCATAAAACCTAATTTACAACAGCTATAATCAACTCGACTGATACGAAAAGTTATGTTTGCCTTTCCATCGTGTTATTGAATCAGCTACTTCATATTTCTCTATATGAATGATTAAAATAAGTGCACCAGTAGACGTCATAATGAATACTCATGCACCATTTGTCCCAAATCGATCAAATACTTTTTGACTACCTACCATATTCAAGTGAACTTTTTTATGTGGCATCATAAATTCTCGATAGTAGTCAATTTGCAGCTCAGATCACAGTGAAAATTTACCCCTATACGTCTTTCGTGACAATTTTGTCGATGAGAAAATCTGAAATTCCTTATAATTTTCAGGGAGCCGGTTGTACAGCCTTATTAGTAGCGGTAGTTTCAAGAAAATTAGAATTAACGAGAGCAGAAAAACATGTACATAATTTTATGATGGACACGCAGCTCACAAAACGGGTAAGTACATTGAGCAGAATGAATAAGCAATGAGTATATGAATTCACAAACATAAAGAACGCTAATTTGTGAAACACACGAATTATTGTGACTTGAAATAAAAAAAATTATTGTTGAACAATAACAACAAAACTGAAATTACTAAATATAATCAAGATTAATGATGAAAAATGCAAAAAAAAAGTAAAAACATGTTTTCAAATCAGGTTACTTCAGGAAGTTTCGATTAACACATTGACTGCCATGAGACATGAAAGAAACATCTCATGTTATCATTCTTATTGGCCGCGTGATACTACAGTGGTGTCTCTGTTATAGATTTGTTTTACAGCAGCGTGAGCCCACAAGCGCGACTGAATGCTATATAAGTTATACGGCATTGAGAAAGCTTGGCTGTAAGAGTCTAAATATGTTGTCGGCCTGTGGAATTGGGACACTGGCCCCTCATGGCTCCAAATGAAAAAATCCGAAATATGAGACGAGCAAAGAATATGAAAAATAATAAAAAAATTATTTTGTATAATTATGAATAGAAAAAAAAAACACTCCAGGCAGAAATGCTTGTCACATCCACTTCATTGCAGTTTTGTACGAAGAGTCTTGCTTTGGGCATGTGCTCGTCCAGATTCGCATTGAAGTTTTTCATAATTAACCACACATCGACGTCTATTGTTGCTGAGGACCAGCGGCAGCCTACGCTTGTGCCTGAGAGGTCCATTTGTAAATACCTTGGTTGCCACTTCCTCCCTGAATTTAATTATTGACATTTTTCCATTCAACACTTCCTGGTGCAGAATAAATGCATTCACTAATGCACTTCCAACAAGAAGCTCAATGACCAGTTTGCAGTAACATTTTACTCCTCTTCGTAAAAATGTGGCATGAGCCTTCATTTGATATGGCAAATCGATGTATGCTTTATGCTTATTGTAATCAATAACCGTAACTGGTTTTTCTGTTTCTTCACGACTACAGGTAACTGCCACTAACTCATCCGTGTATTTGATAGATAAAGTGAGAACGTCCCTTTTATCCTTCTATTTATGGACCATTACACCAGTGTTACTTTCTGCAGCCACGGTTTCACCATTATTTAGTTTTTTATCAGTAACTTGCTTAGGATTCAATTTTCTATTCGATCGGAGTGTGTCTACCAAGTCAGTGTCCTTCTCAAGTAAAGCATGAGCCAAAATCATACTTGTATAATAGTTGTCTGTGTAAATTGTGCGTCCTTCCTTGAGCATGTTATTTGCGAGCGTGAGCATCACTTCTTTTGAATAAAGATTCTCCTTTTACCGTGTCTTGTCCACAATAAACCATTTTGTTGTAAGTGTATCCCTTATCGACGCACAGCTTATATAATTTAATGCCAAATGCAATACTTGGGTATTGAACAATACCCATCCACAATATTAAAACGATGATTCTCTTCATTTCATCAATATTCTTATCTTGCCAATCATGAATTCTGGCCTTTGGTGCATTTTCTTTCGTCTTACACTGAGCAGCATACCTGTTTGTTTCGGTTATCATCATAATAAGGATTTTTTCGTTTGAAAATAATTCGTAGAATTCCAGCGGAGATTTCGTATAATAGTTTTCTTGCAGTAGAACGTTTATGCCAGGGTCAGGTTCCGTAAACAAAAAGTTTTTCAAGTTCAATCCTGTTACGATATCCCAAGTAAGATTGTTACCTTCTGTTGAGATCTCACTGCCATCACTACTAACATCTCCATAGTCCCCAATGACTTGTTCAATTGTTTGCATTACCAAATCATTATTATCTGATACATTTGAGATTGGCGTTGGCGCACTCGATTTGTTTACATGAGAAATTTTGATGAGCTTTTGTGGGGGTGGTTTATCTGTAGCCTCGTCAGATTCTTCATCACTGCTTGGTACAAATCAGACTCATTTGCCAAGAAGGCAACTCAGCCCAGCTAGGTTTAGAGTAGGAGAAAATGAAGGCGTATACATTGAGGAGTTAGCTAAACTTGTAAAGAATATGAAAACTACAGCAATCAACGCTAATAATAAACCTCAAGATACTGAAAAAGCAATCAGGGAAAAAGCTAAGCTTCTCCCAAAGAGTAACGAAATCAAACCAATCAATATACCTTCAAGCGATGAAGAAGAAAATAAAACTCCAAGAAAGAGGAAAAGAAGAAGGACAAGGAGACCTTCCAACTCACCACCTACTTCACCTATCACTAGAACAATGATGAATGCAGAAGAAAATCCTTACAAAAAGTACAACGAGATTCAGGAGAAAATCAATGTAATTAAAAGGAACACTCTTGATAAAATTGACAGCATGGTAAACACCTATTGCAATGCGAAAATAGAATATGATACTGTACTCAAAAATTTTCCACTAACATTGATGAGGGAAAGCCAAATGGAGGCGGTGAGGAACTATTACAGGGACCGGTACCTACCAGAAGCCAAGAAAGAAATCTCGAAGCTGCCTTAATGAAATCGCCCGAGAAGAAGGAAAACTTTCTCCTCCTTCGCATTCCTTTCCCTATAACACCACCACAAACAGAGATGAATTTGTGATCCTCAGGAGAGTCGCAAGGAACACGTCTACTACAATCCAACAAGACAACATCAAAATCCAAAACAGGTATGAGTCCCTGAGCGACACGGGTGTAGAGACGGATCCCCCGGCGTCCTCTGAGGCCAGAAGTAGGAGGCCGACTAAATCGAAAACGAGGACTCTTCCTCCAATTGTTGTTCAAGGTACGATACCTTTGAACAAAAATATAATGCATAACTTGAAGAAACAACTGGAGGACGAGATCTCGGTAAAATACACCGGGAGATCCACGCTTGTATACGCGCGTACGCGCAAAGATCATTACTCAATTGTTAACACGATTCGAGGCGCACAGGCGGAATTCCACACCTACACACTACCGGAGGACAAAACTCATGCGTTTGTCCTCCGGGGGTTGGACTACGCTCCATCGGTAGAGGAAATTGAGGATGACCTACGAAACGAATGTAAAATCAACGTTTCGACCGTATATAGACTGAGGACGGATAGACGTCCCCTATATATGGTCGTAACTGACAAGGACGTCACCCTCAATTTTCTGAAACGTAACGTCCCATGTGTCCTTTACACTAAGGTCATATGGGAGTTACGAAATAACAGCAGGAGGATTGTACAATGTCATAGGTGCCAGCTTTGGGGACATGCTACGAATAACTGCTTCAGGGCCCCGAGGTGTCTGAAGTGTGCTGAAGGGCACCAAACATACGAGTGTCAGAAGCCGAGGACGGACCCGGCAAAGTGTGCCAACTGTGATGGAGATCACCCCGCCAATTCCAGGAACTGTTCAGTCTACCTGAAGAAGGCGGAGGAGGTCGAAGCCAGACAAAGAGACAGGCAACCACCATCCCAAAAGCAGGTTCAGGCACCAATCCCCAAACTGGTCCCTGCGCCACCTCCTAAAGCGAACCCATGGACGAAGAGAGCCGGGATGCAGCAAGCCCCTGGGTCACCACCTCTTCCTCAGACACCACCGGTGCAAAGAGAGCGTGCATTTAGACCCACGATAGGGGACCAACAGAACATCATGGAGGCAACCAACTGCTTCCAGAGGCTAATCGAGATGGTGAACCTCGCAGAGTTCATTCGTGCAACGAATGATCTCTGCAACCTCATGGCAGGAGCTACTAGCCCACTGGAAAAGTGGAACGCCTTCGCGACGTTCGCGGGCAATATAAGCAAATACAACTTCTAAATGCCTATAAAGGCATACATGCTGAATGTGAATGGAATTTACAACAAATACCCCAGTGTTGTGAACTCCATTCATCCACATGACGTCGACATAATGTTTCTATCCGAAACCAAGCTGCGACAGGAACACAAACTGAAACTACGAGATTTTATCACTGTCCGGAAAGACCACCCTGATGCTGTAAGAAGTGGTGGGGTGGCTATCTTGATAAGCAAAGGTATCGCACATACGCAAATACCCCAGCAGCGAAGCAGCCTTGAGCATGTTGGTGTCCAGCTTGCAGATGGTACCTGCGTGTTTGCGGTATACAATAAGCCGGATGGACGCTTCACTTCGCATGATTTGGACAATCTGTGTAATGTTGGGAACAAGGTGCTGGTTGTGGGAGACCTCAACGCCAGAAGGCGTGAGTGGAACTGTCACAATCGACCTAACACCAATGGCAAGACGCTGCTAGAGTATTCTCTGAACAATAACATTGTCATTGAATACCCTGAGGAGCCGACACACTATCCTTGGAATGGTACGTCACCATCCACGATCGATCTAGTACTTAACAAGAATGTTCGAGATCTGGGCGAACTGGTTACCGTGGACGAGCTGAGCTCCGACCACTGTCCGGTGCTCTTCACTCTCAACAGAGACAGACCAACAACAAAAAGGGTCAAATATGACTACAAGAGCACGGACTGGTTTGAGTACAGGGCGTCCATGAACAATCTCACCGTTATCAAAAGTAACATTGATAAGGATGATATTGATGAAATTTGTGAGCAGTTCGTTCAAAATATTCGAAGATCTAGAGACGTGTCTACGAGGAAGGTCGTGGTGGAAGGTAATTGAGATATTCTTCCGCTTGATATTGTTGAACTCATTAGGCGAAAACATCGGATGCGCAAGGACTGGCAGAGAACGCGTGACCCCCGTAGCAAAGATCAATTGCTGAGACTTGCTGCAGAGGCTGACGAGCGCAAAGAGAGTTCACCAACAGAAAGTGGAGGGAAAAACTCTCAAGCCTTAACGTCCACGATCACTCTTTGTGGAGAATGGCCAAAAAACTGAATAACCGGTTTGAGGCCATCCCGACTATAGACAACGGTGACGTGCAGGCGGTGACGGACCATCAAAAGGCTCAGTTGTTTAGAGAATACTTCGCCAGTGTCCACCAAATTAGGCCCGACCTCTGTGATGAACACAGAGCCACCACTTGCACTGCAAATAACATCTTGAGCAGACCGGTGCCGACGATACCGGAGCCGACACTGTTGAAGTGGATCACGGACGTCGAAGAGGTGATTGCAACCATTAGGCGCCTGGGGAATAATAAAGCCCCAGGCGTCGATGGGATTGAAGTAGTTCTACTGCGTAGTCTGCCGCGAAAGGGTGTTGTACAACTGGTACATATAGTCAATGCTATAATCAAACACCAACACTACCCAGATTGTCTTAAGCATGCGGAGATAGTGCCCATCCATAAGTCTGGAAAACGAAAAAATCTTATCGATAGCTATCGCCCGATCTCACTACTCAGTGCGGTGGCGAAAGTCATTGATAAATTCTCTTGAGTAGACTTTTTCGCCTGGAAGATAGGATGAAACTCATTCCCGAGGAACAATTCGGGTTCCGGAGAGGTCGAAATACGACTTCTCAAGTGATCCGGGTTGTTCACGGGGTGAAGGAAGCCTTCAATCAGGGGATGAATACAGTTATGGTACGGTTGGACATCCAAAAAGCTTTCGATAGAGGGATTTGTCGCCAAGATGTGGTCGGTAGGCATGCCCTTATTTGTGATTAGGATTCTTCAATCCTACCTGAGCAACCGAACTTTTCGCGTGAGAGTGGGCCAAACCACATCTACGAATTATCCAATTAAAGCAGGTGTCCCGTAGGGGTCCTGCCTGTCACCGCATTTGTACTCTCTGTATACGCACGCCTTTCCTATGTTCCCGAGAACAAATGTCGGTATATACGCAGATGACACTGCGATATACGCGCATTCGTTCTCGAGTGAGGTGGCGAAGCAACAGCTTCAGATCCACCTCGACAGGTTGGTCGTGCCGTACTTCGAGCGTAATAAAATCGATGTTAACCCCAACAAAACGGAACTCGTTAACTTCTCGAAGAAATTTACTAATGTAAAGATCTTCAGGAAGTTACGAGTCAAGGATAAATGCGTTGACGAGCAGAGAAGCGCGCGATATCTGGGAGTTATCCTGGATAGGCGCCTGAATTTTCAGGAACATCTGAGCTTGGCGATCCAACGAGCGGGTGCGGCCGTAAAACGAACGTACCCGCTCATTGCACGGAACTCTAAGCTTAGTGTGGACAACAAGCTGCTAATTTACAAACAGATAATTAGACCGGTAATGTTGTACGCCTGTCCCATATTCTGTAGCCTCAAGAAGACTCCTTTGCGGAGACTCGAGATGATGCAGAATAAGGTGCTCCGTATTTGCACGAACAGTGACAGATACATTTCATTGAATGATCTGTTAGATCTGGCAGAAGTCGAGACGGTCACTGAACACATCAGGAGGCTGTCTTATAAATTCTTCAAGTTCTTTCTACCGAAAAGCCCGCTGACGAGGGACGTCACGGCGTTGATTTATGAAATGCTTGATATTTTCCATGAACGGCCATGGATGATGAGTTCCATGAACTCATCCTGCTGATCCTCCCTTTTCCCTCACCAATCCTTTTCCCCTCCTCCTACCACTCCCGTATGTGGGAGAGATGTAAATATTGTAAATATTTTGTACAGTAGACCTTATATTTGACAAAGAGAACTGTATAATAAAGTATTTTTGATTTTGATTTTGGTACATATTCATCTGATGACTCTCCAAATAGGTTTTCAACAAAGAAGACCTATTGGTAGCAACAGCAGATATGACAGATGGGGTTTACAAATTAAACTTCACAAAGATAAATGTTTATTAGCTGGACCTGCAGTCTCTGGAGACGTTTGGCATCGCAGATTTGGACATACAAATAGCGAATATTTAAATAAAATGAAAAATGGAATAGTCAAAGGTCTTGACTATCCTGGTACGGTTGAAATTTCCAGTCAGAACTGTATTGTTTGCTGTGAAGGTAAGCAATCGAGATTGCTTTTTCCTCAGAAAGGCAGACGTGCTAAAGACTTACTTTAAGTAGTACATGGAGACATTTGCGGTCCTATGGGGAACAAATCTATTGGTGGATCTAAATATTTTTTGTTACTGGAGGATGATTAGAGTCGTATGGCTTTTATATACTTCCTCAAAAACAAGAATTAAGTTTTTGATTGTTTTAAAACCTTCAAAAATATGGATCAAAATCAACAAAAGAAAAAGATAAAATTCTTCAGGTCAGACAATGGAGGGGAATTTTGCTCAAAAGAATTTGAAAATTTTCTCAAAAGCTGTGGTATAATACATCAAAAAACGGATCGTCACACTTCTCAACAAAATGGCATGTCAGAGAGATTGAATAGAACCATTGTTGAGAAAGCCAAATGTTTCTTATTTGAAGGAAATTTAGAGAAATGTTTTTGGGCTGAAGCTGCACATACAGTTGTGTATTTACGGAATAGATCTATAGTTTCTGGAATTTCTGTAACACTTTATGAATTGTGGATCGAAAAGAAGCCAGATGTAAGCGGATTGAGAATATTCGGAAGCACAGTGATGGTTCATGTTCCAAAGGAGAATCGATTGCAATGGGACAAGAAAGCAGAAGAACACATATTCGTCGGTTACAGTGACAATGTTAAAAGCTACAGGGTGTATAATCCAAAGAAGAACATAGTAATCGTCAGCAGAGATGTAACCTTTATGGAAAAATCAAAATAACGATGTGAGTATCAATGCTATTGAAGATATTAAAAATGATACTGGAAGGGAAATAGATTCAGTGGGAGAACTATCTGCAGTAAATGAAACTCTTGAAGAAGAAGTTTTCGATGATGAAACAGATGATTCTCATTTTGTTCCTGAGTGTGAGATCAATGTAGAAAGGAATTTAAGGAAATCAGAAAGAGTACCCAAACCTAAAAGATTTCATGAATATGTAACTTACCTATGTCTGGATAATAGCAATCTAGAAGATGATCCAGTTACGATCGAGGATGCACTGTGAAGAGCAGCAGTGGAAGCATGCCATTGGAGAGGAGCTACAGTCGTTCGAAGAGAATCAAGCTTGGGAGTTTTTGGATATACCAGGAAAGGGCACTATAGTGGAGTGTAAGTGGGTGTTCAAGAGAAAAAGTGATAGTGAAAATCAAGTCCGATATCGTGCTCGTTATTGGCCAAAGGGTTCACTCAGAAACCAGGTATTGATTATGACGAAACTTTTTCTCCTGTTGTGAAACATTCTACTTTAAGATTATATCTGTTTAAAATCTGTTTTTCCGTTAAGTTTTTCCATTAACTTTAAGATTAGTGATTGCACTATCTGTAAAACTAGATTTAGAAATGACACATCTTGACGTAAAAACAGCTTTTCTAAATGACGTTTTGTCCAAAAATGTTTATATGACTTTACCTGAAGGATATGAAACATTAGCTAGTAAAAATAAAGTTTTGAAATTAAAAAAGGTCATTTACAGATTGAAACAAAACTCTAGAGCCTGGAACAAAAAGGTTGATGATTTTCTCAAATTTCTAGGTTATAAACAATCAAAAATTGAACCATGTTTTTACACAAAAATTATTGATGGATTGATCACAGTAGTTACCTTATATGTGGATAATTTTTTTTTCAAATAATAAAACAGAAACAGATATTCTTAAATATGAGCTCAGTGGAAAATTTAAAATTAAAGACTTGGGACACATAAGACAATGTTTAGGTATGAAAATTATTGTTGACAAGCAAAATAATGTTGTTACTTTAGATCAGGAGCAGTATGTGAATCAGATATTAACAAGATTCAATATGTCGAATTGTAAAACAGCTACTACACCTATGAAATCTAATGTGAACCTTAGTAATAGTGAAAATTGTACAAAAGATGTTCCATATCAAAAATTAATAGGGAGCCTTATGTATCTCGCTATGTTGACTAGACCGGATATTTCCTACTCTGTTAGTTTCTTGAGTCAATTCAACAATTGTTTCGATGAAAGCCATTGAAAACAAGCCAAGCATATCTTACGATATTTACAGTTTACAAAGAATTATGATTTAAAATTTGTAAAGGATAATGCAGAGTTGGAGGGCTTTGTTGCTGCCGATTGGGCAAGTAATCTTATTGATCGGAGATCTTTCACAGGTTTCTGTTTTAAGCTTTCTGGTTCAGCAGTATTCTGGGAGAGTAGAAAACAAAAGACAGTTGCTTTGTCAAGTACCGAAGATGAGTATATGACAGTTTCGGAAGCTTCTAAAGAAGCTATTCATTTGAAAAATCTGATTTCATTCTTATTGATTATCATTCGCTATCATGTAATAATGATGTACAAAGTAATATAGTTAGTCTGTGCTGAGAACTCAACTAGAGCGTTTCATTTCAATAGTATGATTTGAAGAACTTCTTCTTGAGAAAGCTATTCGAAGACAAGGATCAGGCAGTCAGAACGAGGTTTCTAGTAATGGGCACCTTTTAAATGCACGCCAAGAGCGTTAGACCTTCCATAACATTATCAATAGAAGAAAAAGTTCACAGTGAATAAGTTTTTTCAGACGTAGTAGTGAATAGTACCGACAGCAAGTGTGAAATATCAGTATTTTCAACCGAAAATCATTATATACGAAACAGGATTTGAACTACCAGTCCAATGATTCAGCTCTGATGCTGTGATTGAAACCTTTCTGGATTTTCAAGCTGAATTTGAGGTAATTACAATTTTTGAATTGCTAAGTCGATTTCATCGTACACGATCTACAGATACTTTAAGAATAGCCCAATCGAATAGCATAGTGATAAAGCAATAACATAATCGAAAAGTAACCGGCGAAGTATGTCCGAGATCAGTTTTCTTCCTTATCAGGAACTTATCAGTATCCAAATAAAGGAGACCACTTACGCTACAAAATCTTGCTAACAAGCGATGTATAATGTAGATGATATGAGTAAACTGAATATTTCATTTGAGGAGATTATTCAACATCGTACTGAAATAAAACATCAAATTAAACCCAGTAAGACAAGGTTGTTATTGGAATGAGGAAGTGTGGAAAACAAAGTAAAAAAAACAGAACTCAAAAAGTATGCACCAAGGAAAGAAATGTAAAATTGGAGAGAAAAAACATTTCAATTTTTGAGCTACGCTAGAAGATATAAATAACTCTTAAGTTCAAATTGCTCAATGTCGAAGCTTTGATTGAGATTGAACAGAAAGAAATCGACATCAACGACTTAATGAACTTGGAAAAGCATATGACAGTTCCTCAAATTCAGACTTCACATCTTACAGAAGAAAAAAAGATTTTGAAAACTGCCATAAGTTTGAGAGTACAAATGTTTCTATTGTCAATGATCTCACATCCGGACAAAGAGAGGAACAAAAGGCATTGAGGTAACATCTCACTCTCGCGAAACAGGATGAACAGAACACCTACTTATTTGGAAAAAACATCTTGTGTGTGAACAATTAACGCTAAAAAGCAGAAGATTTGAAAAAACCGAGACTCATGGACGATATAGAATAAACACTGACTCCGGCACGCCCATAAAAATCCCCAAACTACAACAAAAGGTTAAAAATACCCCAGTAGAAGATATAAAATAGAAAAATATATTTACGAGGAAGAGATAAGTTCACAATAAGAGAAATGAGATCAAGAGTAGGCTCTTCAAATTTGAAGAACTGACTCAAATTCACTATATTCCTCATTATCTTATTTCATAATTTAATACTTCCTTATTCGAATATAAAAATAATGGAGCAATACGTACGTGATTTCTCACCTATATCATATGAAACAAAAATCATTGATAAAAAAAAACTTGAATGAATTTTAAAACCCGGTAATTTTTCATTCATTTGGAGTCTCTCTAAAAACTCCGATGACCCAATTATATTCCTAAAACAGTATGATAATCAAATTGACTGTATAGTACTCGCTGAAATCCAGCGTTGTAGATATCAGTTTATTTCAGATTGAGGAATATAATTGTATATACGATGGAGGTGGAATCAATAAAAATGACGGAGTGATCATATATACATATATATATATAATTACACCCGTCAGAAAATCAGACTAGGAGACATTTCAACAATTCATTTACACGTACGAATTCGTTACATTAACATTGAAATTCTCTCCATATATAGGTCACCATCACTCTGTCCAATGGAATTTAATGAGAAATTCCATCAATTTTCACAAACCTGTGTACAAAATATACTGCCAGTCTCTTAATAGGATATGTCAATATCGATGTTATTGATGATGATACAAATTATTCTATACAATACCTGAATATGAAATTGAATATTTATCTGGCATTGATAAAACAACAAGAGTGTCTTCATTATAGATAATGTACTCGATACCTTCAAAAGTAAATCACAAAATTATGTCCACGACTCAACCGTAATTGCAATAATGAAAACAAATTTATTGAAAGAAAATGGATATTGAACAAATTCCCCAAATCAACTGAAAAAAAACGAACTCCAAAAGAAAATGAAAAAATATCCAGAAAATGCAATTATACTAAAGAAAATCAGTGACTAGAATCAGAACATGATCTTTTCGAAACAGAAAACTGAGCATGCCTATTTCAGGAGCAAAAAAGAAGAAAACACCAATCTCAAAAACTTATGGACTACACTCAAGAAATAGTAACCCAAAACACCAAAAATTCTTCCCAAATATTGGCCAAAATTTGGCAAAGAAAATTATAAAGTCTACAAAAAAATCATAATAACAGGTTGCTATAGGTAAATACTCACAGGTGAGAACGAAATGAAAAGCATGATAGAAAACCTCGATAATAATAAAAAATAATAATAGAGATGGCCTCTAAGCAGAGATCGTGAAAAAAGTGAAAGTTCTTATCGTAGTTTCTCATAACTACTCCTCGTCCGCGTTGAGATGGCTATTTCTCTAAAGTAATGAACGAGGCTCTCATAAAACTCATTACAAATCAGACAAAATGAAGATGACTAATTATAGTTATATCTGTTCTATTGGAAATTTACGTAAGGAAAATCAAAACAAGAATCTGTTCAAATCTGCTCAAAATCTGTTTTTTCGCACCCCTACGAACGACAACCCTCAGAAGTCGGAACTTGTGCGAGCTAAGGATTAACGAGATCTTACCTTTTAACGTGTGATTCCTAACACGGGTTGGACGATAGCAAGTGAAAATTGATCGTTCAGAATAGGGCTTGAATCACCGACCAACACAGCAGTCAATTCGAGTGAGTGAACAAAGCACCCATGTCAAACCGCCTGGCTACCGACCGACCGAATAAATAGATAACTTGATGAATACAAAATTATGTATGATTAATAGTAGGTATGGGTTCAATATCAAAAATATACAAATATGTCGATGAAATAAAACCGGCAATATATTCCGATTTTATCGGATTCGGGGGGAAATCATGTAATTTGATGAAAAGTTACGTCACTGATGAAATCATGTATGTTGAGGTCAACAGAAAATAAAGTACTTCAAAAATACTGATTATAAGGTCCGTCAAGGATTCATTTTAGGACAAATGTTACTTACTACATACATTAATTCAACTCATCATTATGTGATGATATAATAAGATCTGCTCATTAAAGGGCAGTACTGTATTCGGATAACAGGCGCTAAAATGGCACCATAAATAAATTTTCAGTAACAAATTAAAAAAACAACCATATTTTAAAACCACGAAAATAACTTCGAATCGATACTCAATAGTGAAATACTCAAAAACTGAAATAAAATATATAGGAATCCATATAGACAGTCACCTTAGATGCAATGTTCAAGCAAAATGGTGTTGAATAAACTGGGAAGTCTGATACCATAATTTAAATTATGTAGAAGGTTTTGTAGGATAGAATAGCTAAGAATGATATACTTCATGCATTGCTACAATGACACTTGGCATAAGGTATCATAGCCTGGAACGGATTCTCAAACAGCTATACAGAAAAAATAATAGGTTATCTGAAAAATGGGTACTGAAAGTTATTTAAGACAAAAAACTTCGATATTCCACCAATTTACTTCACCAAGAGAGTAGAGTATTTGATATTAGACAACTATTTTGTCAAACAATCCTAGTTCAGCAATATATAGATGAGAACAAATAAAAATTGCAGATACATATCAAACTAGAAATCGCGAGGAGGCGATACTCGTACTCAAAGCAAACAAAACAATAGGACAACGTCATTATCATTTCTTGGGAAGTACAATCTTCAATACATTACCTACCGAGATCAAGGTTATGGATTCAGAAAAATTATAGAAGAACAAAATGATTAATGGATCGAAGAGCAGCCGAGAACTGCAATTCATGAATTGATAGACATGAAAAATAATTGAGAAAATGCATTATCCAGCCGCAATTTAATATATTCGAGTGTACTACTCGTCACTCAAAAAAATCGTATTCTACATATCATTCATCATCTTGAAATAAAAATACTTAACAAATGAATATATTGATGAAGCTACGGTTTTAGTGAAACGCGTCTGGAATAAAAATTTCATTTGTGAAAATTGTTTGATAATTACTATAGATTTTTTTATCAATTTTCATCAAGTAATGGATCAATGTATTCATGAAATGAATATAATTTAGGAAATGTATGGTCGTTGAAGTATTAAATTGATTAGTTAGATGAGTTACAGAGTTATCTTCTGTTCCATACCTTTTTTTTAACATTGAATAAAAAAGTTGTTACCACCATAGCAGTCTCTCAAAAGAAGACCACCAAACGCAGACAACAACTTAAAAAATTGCATTTACGGAATAGAATATCAAAGCAGTAAAAGAAAGTAAGTGGTCTTTGGATGTCCGCATTGCTGAGTACAAAAAATACCTGGAACCAGCAGATGGCGAATAGCGGAGCATGTTTAGACCCACCAACATAACATTTACTTCTCCTGAGCTAAAGTCATCCACAGGGAGGAACACTCGTTTGAGTGAAAGCTCAGAAAAACTGCGTACTTGTTTTGGAAACGATGTACCGATTAAGAGGGAAAGTGGTCTATATTGCATTGTATCGAAAACCGTAAGGATGAAGAAACGAGTGGGGAGCAATGAAAGCACCCAAGCTAACAATCAATAGTCTCGAATATCAAGAATATGACAATTATGACCTGAAAGTAATTGTGGATATCAACAATCAAAACGTCGTGAAGTAACTATGTTGTCTGTTGATCCTAGCGTAATTGGAATACTCCTTGCTTTTCTCAATAAAATAACGAGTAATAGAAAGCAGCTTTTGTTATACATGTAGTCCTGTACACCATTTTATATCATTATTATAATTCTTAACGACTCCCTATGTCAAGTATCAACTGTCTACAATTTTTCAAATGACACGTGTCACTATAGTGTGTTCGATTATACCACATTCATCTCCCTCTTTTAAACTCAGAGTTCGAGTCTCTTCGGAGGTCTCATCACCCTAAATAGTCTGAGAACTGAAGGTCCAGTTGTAGGAAATACATTCACGTTATCATTTGAATTTCTGTAATTTGTCTCCAAAATAACAGTTCGTGGTTCTCAATCTGTGAATTTTCAACTGATGGACTTTCAATTTCCGGAATAACTACATCAACTGATTATTTTCAACCACTTGATTATATCAATTGATGGATTTAGGTAGTTCTGGTGTCACATTCAACATGCTCTTCCTCATACAATTTACATGTTTGAAAATTATCCTACCTACATTCTTTCCACTTTACTGCACTAGTAGCGCGTAAGCCACCTACTAAAACTTTTTCACCAACATTAAATTTCTTAGGACCTACACATTTATCCTGTTTTCCTATACATGATACAATTATTATTTGATGGTTCCAACATATCTAACGTAGTTCTTGGTTTATATTCGAATAACATGTCATTTGGATACAAGGACGTTGTTATATATGGTGTATTTCTGTAGGAGAACAAGAAATTCACAAGCTGTTGCTCAATAGTTGAACTCCAAACAATTCTTGTACAAGGCATTTTTTACTATTTTCACATAACCCTCAACTAATCCATTTGACTGTGCATGATAGTGATAATAATAATGGACCTCATTCATCACAAGAGATAAAGGATATCTTTTTTTTTCTGATTGATTCGGCCGTAATTTCAATAACTACTTCTCACGATTTGATCTCCACAAACTTTATTTGAAAAATATATCACAACATGTTTCGCCAGCACAGTAGGTTTGTCAAGTGATCACTTAACATAGCTACTGCTAGCGAAACATGTGATATATTTTTCAAATAAAGTTTGTGGAGATCAAATCGTGAGATGTAGTTTTTGAAAAAGAATATCTTATTTGTATTTACATTACATTAATTGGTTATAACCTTATGACGAATGGACGAGGTGTCAGCTAAAGTCGTTTTTCAACTCGACCTGAAGAACGGTCAATGCCATTGAATTGACAAAAATTTTGAAACTCAGTAGAGTTAAATGAAGGTCCATTGTCACTAAAAATCAATTGAGAAATTCCTATAGAAGAAAACGTTAGTTTGAATTTCTCTATGGAAATTATCATCTTTGAAATGGAAAAAATCAATGTGAACTCTTTGAAATACATTTTCTATTTGAGACCATGATATTAAATGCTTTTCAGGTAAGTTGTTTTGGATTATTTGGCATGGCCTACATTTACTTAACATTATCTCAAAATCTTCATTTTTACCAGGCCACCACACTACAGATCTCGCCAACATTTTAGATTTCACCATTTTCAAATGGTTTCAATGTAATTGCTCCAAAACTTTTGTTTCAGAATTACTGGTATAACTACTGTATTTCCCAGGACAATGCAATCTCCTATTTTCTATTGAAGGCATATGGTTTTAATGAAGGATAAATTTTGTTTGAATTTGGCCAATCACGTAAAATATTTTATTTGACCTTTTTTTGTAAATTCTACAATTTTAGTATTCGACAAGGGTATCTCATCTACTAGATCGAATGAATTTATAGGTAAAATACGATCCATGACTGACTGAAAAATAGATAGAGCGCTAGACATTTCAAGAACCATTTTTGTATAACGATACGATCCTACGATACACTCCTGTGTGTTCACAGTAAACAACTCTTGGGATGATTCTTGGACTCTTAGTTGGATATACGCCCCTGTACGATCCAAAACTGTGAACACAGACCCACCTGCAAGTGTAGCAAAAATATCCTCAATGGTTGGTAAGGGATATCGTTCTTGCACTAGCACCTTATGTACAGTAACCCGAAAATCTACACACATACGAACATCACCATTCTCAGGTACAATTACTATGGGAGATGCCCAAGCACTATAGGAAACAGGTTTAATGAATCCTGACTAAGCTAAAAGCTTTAATTTTTTTCCGCTTTGGGTCTGGGTCATAATGCATAAGGCATATTGTACACTTTCTTGAAAATGGGACTGACATTCTCTTGTAATTTCAAATACATCTCAAACCCATTCATTGGTTTGGATATATCACCATCATACTGACTGAAACCTGAAGTTAAGAACACTGACATCGATGTCTTGCCATTGAGAGATACCTTATTTGAAAATTATTCTGTGTCAATTAGGAAACATAACATTCAACCAATTTCTCTCCAGCAAAGGTGTGAAACTTTTACCAGACTTTGTTCTTAGTGGCAATCTTAATATTTGATCAGATCTGTAAACATTTACATAACATTCTTCAATGGCTTCTATCTGTTGACCTGTGACTGATGATAACTTATACTTTACAGGTTTCAATTTACAATTCAGAAACATTTCATGAAATGAATCATTATCAATACTAGTTCTGCCCTGTCTGCATATTTTTGATGTATGAACCTGCTTCTTACATCGGAAACATAACTACTCTTTCGCAGGATATGTCGTCTGACTTAAGGACTGACTGAAGGACTTCGAACCACTGACTCCATGAATATCTTGCACTTCCTAACTATTAGCAAGCATTCGAGTTTCTTTTTCAGCTATCTCACCAGCTCGAGCAGTAACACATGCATTGTTGAATGTCAAACCCATTTGGGACAACAACTTTCTCTGCAAAATCTCTGACTTCAAACCACATACAAGTCTGTTTCTCAGAGACGGTCAAGTACTTGCGAAGTTCAACCATGTAATCACTTACAATTTGGTCTGAATCGAAACCGTTTCCTGATTTCGAATTTTACAGGAAGGTAATGCTTCTTTAATATATCTATGTGATATGTTTCATCACTGGATGTGAGCGGAGTGATCAAACCTTTGAGTGTTGCATACTTAACTTGACCTGCTAATGTTATGTACAAAAAAACTTTCATTTACTCCTCGACAGCATTGACTTTGAACAAATTTTCATTCAATGAAAATAGAAAGCAGGTTTCATTGTCAATGTTAGGATTCACAAACTCCTTATGTCAAGTGTCAACTGTATACATTTCTTCAAATAACACTTGTCCCTAAAGTGCGATCGATTATACCACAGTAAATTGTTTTTTTTCCTTCTTTTATTTTTTTTTCTTTTTTCGCATTTCTTATCATATATGTTGATTATTTAGTTTCATTTTCACTTCATTTTTATTGCTTGTATATATTCGGTATTTCAATTATTGTTAATCTATTTATTAATTAATTTTCATTTCAGGTAACAATTTGTTTGCTTCGCAAATTAGCATGCTCATATTTTTTCAATTTTTCTATTCATTGCTTATTGATTTTTACGCAGTTTGTTCTATTTTCACTGAATTGTCCTAATATTTTGACCCGGTAATTTTCAGTATCTCCAGTAACTTTATCATTCCATTAATTTTTAGTAATTTCATTCTTCTATAGAATTCAAATCTTATAATACCTTTTTTAGACAATGGAAGTGACTGAACTTGTAACATTCACCAGGAAACATTGTCAACCACTCTCAAACAGAGTTGCAAATTATTTCTGTTCAAAAATAGTAGAATGAACAGAATTTATACTCTCCAATGACACTAGTTTGTAAACAGTGGCCTTGTAGGGTTTTTCACTTGACTATACTTAGAATAATGTATTATAGAAATAATACAAATTTCGTAATCTCATCTTAGAGAAATAATGTAAAAGTTTTCAAGAAAGTTTAGTGTCGTATTTTTTCAAATTAATCCAGAATATTTTTGTTTCAGTTGAAAAACGCAGCTGCGAATGTCCTGAGGGAAACCTGGTTGATTTATAAACATACAAGGCTAGTGAAAAGAGTTAACCCAGGTAGAGTTCGAACTCATCAAAGAAAATTTCTACTCGCTATTTACGCGTAAGTATTCAATAAACCCAATTTCTTGTTTTTCATTACTCTACCGCCTCTCAATACTTCATGAGGCAATAACATGGTACTGGTCTAGGTTTTCTGTTGGACTGAAGCTGATGCAGCTTCTCGGCAATCCTCCAACTGATGCTAATATCTACTATTTATATACGTGGCGTTGCACACATTATATGGATGTTCAGTGAAGAATGTTTCATTTACTAAGGTCAATCTAATCAACAGAAAAGATAAGATAATTCCGTAATCCAAAATCTTTGACATTATTCAAGAATACTCCAATAATAAAATTTTTTTGATTGTATCGGAAGTGAATTTTTGCAATTTTTCCTACATAAAGATTTTCCCTGATTACAACGCTCGCTTAGGGTCAAAAACAAAGACATATTCAGCATCCGCTCAAAAACTGGTTTCTGGACTTTTTCACAGGGTCTGTCAAGAACCATTATATGATGTGAATTTTCTAAATTTAAAAATTCATTACTTTTTCGCCAAAGTCTTTCCAAATTTGAGTTGGTGCGGGATTATTTCATGTTCTAGGTGCTCTCTATTCATTTCCTTTTGAAATGATTCATTGAGAAAACATCATTTTGACAAAATCGATGAGGATAATAATCCGACATCTGAAATCACTATCATATTTAATTTTGTTTTGGTTAGTTTCCGGGTTTTGCGTTGGTCTCTTTTGGTTACAATCTCCAAACGTTTCGACTACTGCAACTGCGGCTGTCATCTTCAGTAGAGAGGTCGAAGTACACTTCTTGACGTATCAACAGTTGATACGTCAGTTGAAACGTTTGGAGATAGAAATCAAAGAAGAACGCGCAACACCCGGAAACCGAAACATTGAGGCCAGCCGTGAAAGCCTCCATTTCTATATTTGATATTGTTGATCTTGAGGCTGTCCTCAAAGGGGATCTTTTTTAATGTAATAGAACTTTGTGATAGACGATGAAATTTGGACTGAAATAGATATAAATGGACTCATTGATTATAATCTAAGGCAAATGTTATAATATTTCGAGAAGACTCTTGCAGTTGGCCCTGAACATTATAACAAGATAGTCGAAAGAAAAAGGATTTAACACAAGCCAATCCAGATCAACTGTAGTAATATTCACAAAGTGGAGTGAGAAGGACTAGTATCCCTACAACTCCTAAGTGAGCATGAATATCTAAGAATGAAATTGAATCCCAGACTGAACTGGAGCCAACATTTAGGCAAGATTATAGAAAAGGTATAGACATCACTGATATGCTATCCAAGTGTACCAACGAAAACACATTTGTGGTTGAAGCTGGACATGTTGTAATACTCGATGGTGGGTAAACCTATGATGAAATATACTTTTTTGACTTGGTAGCCAAAGAGAAAACAGGAAACAATTAACAATTCGAGCAGGTTGCAAAGTCTCACAATAGAATTGGTGACAGTTGTGAATCCTATTATTTCAACTTCAAACTGCATTTTTTTCTATTTACATAGATAAATATCTCCCTTCATGATAATATGATCATATATAATTACATTATTATGTTTTCTCAAGTATAGTTTTTTGTCATTTCTGTAAATAGGTCTGATTTTTCAGGTTGAGGAAAGTTAAAATGGACCAACGTAAATTAATGGATAATGCCAATACCATCACAGATATGGCCAAGGTAAGCAGATATTGAATAAGTTGTTTAGTTGTTTCAATAAAATTCGTTAGATCTCTTAACTATATGTGTATACAAAATAACTAATTGAATAATCTGAAAATGTACTCTTGTAAAAAGGTTGAGAATTATCGAAATTCAGTATCACTATTTTTCGAGTTCGAAAGCCGTAGATTTTTGGAATTTCTTCCTGACGTTTCGCTGACCCGAATGGCTAGCTCCTTCAGAGGTTTATATATTCTAGATTACTATCCGATGACTAAAAATTACGGTTTCGTAACGTGTATATATGTGTGTCAGGTAGTTAAGATTACCAATACCTGTACCAGGATCAGGTCATCTATCGAAATTACCACGGAGTCAGCTATAGCTACCTGCGTGACATCCGGGTCCAGGAAATAATACAAATACGAAGGTTATCGAGTGTCTTGATGTAGATACGGAAGTTATCAATCGGATATAGCACTCAAGAAAGTGGCAAACCAGAGACACGTGTTTCGGGTTTTTGGCTCATAATCAGTATGGTGCAGTCAAGTGTAAGGATGGGCAACAGTTACCAAAAGAAAGAAAAACAAATGCACGGATGGGCCCAAAAGCTTGAAACACGTGTCTATGGTTTGCCACTTTCTTGAGTGCTATGTCCGATCAACAACTTATGTATCTATATCAAGACACTAGATAACCTTCGTATTTGTATTATTTCCTGGACCCGGATGTCACGCAGGTAGCTAAAGCTGCCTCCGTGGTGATTTTGATAGTTTTCTTGTAAACACAAGATCTATTAACTGAAACCACAAATGTGTGGCTGGCTCCTGAGTAATATAATCTGAAGAGGAGTTGGTGAACTGTTCGAAACATTCGCTCTAATTACTCAAACGAAAGACACTTCCGTCAAAATAAAAAGCATTAGTGAGAAAGGAGTGACATCTCTTCAAAAATCAATGTTTACTATTTGTCTGAATCCTATGAACTTTGTATCATTCCGTCCCATTGAGCAGAACAGACCGATTCACCGGAATAATTGACTTTCCGGAGTTTTGGTTAATGTATCGTGAAAAGTGGCCATATTGATTTTCATTTCAAAATTGTAAATGAGTGCCAGAAGGTTTCGAATACATTTGGCCTAGAATGGAATACGGCTTATGACGATTATGAGATGATAAATGAATTGTGAGATTTATTTCTCATCTTCTCTCATGCTTGTCAATTACATTATTGTTCTGACAGATAGAGTAGCTTGGCAAAAGTTTCAAATCAATCTTAAAGCTTCTGTATTGATCCGGATGAAAATTGTAGTATATTTTTTTATTTTTTATGGCGCAGTATTAGAACTGGTAACTAGTTGAAATTATAAAATACCAAAATTTCAAAAAGGACTATATTTTTCACCCAACTGTCACAGAAATCGGTGAAACTATCAGTTTTGTTTCAAACAATAGTTGTCATGATTGACTCACCAAAAATGTCTTACTGTGAATCAGAAACCAGGGCCGTATATGAACAGGAAAGATTATATTTTTGTTTGACTTCGAAAATTATTTAACAAAAATATAGTTGTGAAGTGTTACAGGGACAAATTTCATTTCATCAGACATTTACTGCTCTCTACTGCAGTTTTAATTTCAAATGAAGAACATGAATTCTGTATCCATGGTCATTAGATTCTTCATATTTATACGTCAATCCCTCAGAAACATATCCTAAATACGTCACTGTTAGAAGTATAATTTATTCAACAAAAACGCACAATATTACAATACTAAAGATGATTAATTATTGAACACACGAAAACCCCTAATAAAAAATATAACCTCAGCTGTTTGACCTTGAGTACAGAGGTATTCATGAATTTTACTAGTTTGGAATTCCATTGTCTGATATGATTTAAAATCTGTGAAAGAACAAATTAAATTGAAATGAATTGTTGAAGTATCAATATAATCAATATAACGTGAAGTGAATATACAATAAAATGAATAAAATGAAGAAATCAAAATATAAGATGAAAACGACCTAACGGTAAAGCTACGCAACCTCGTAGCTTTACCTTATATCCGAGTGGAGGGGGTTGTGCTCTTATAAGAAGTGTGGTGTGAATATTCTAGTCATTTGAAATCCTCCTCATAATCGTCTGTTATTATATACAAGATGTAGTGAATGTGTGAAAAGTTTCACTCGGAGTGACAACTTGCGTCGTTATTAACAAGATTACTGTACACATGCAAATGGTGAAAGACCATCAACATCGAAGAGGCGGAGGTTAAACCCTCCAAAACCCACAGCAATGCAGACATGTTTGTGCTGCAGTTTAAACATTACAGGCGACTGATGAATGTACATCGAAGATCTTTGCAGCATAGAATAAATTCATGTGTTCAATATGGAGACGATTTCAAAATCATACGCACATCACTTAATTGTAGAAATATGAGCTACAGGGTTGATACTCAAAACCAGGGCCATAGGGAAAAAAAACCGGGGGGGGAAGGAATCCAAATTTTCCCAACCCCACCAGCAAAATTTACCAACTTTTGAAAAAATGAAAACCGAGGGATTAGTTACTACTATAATATAATAATTTCCTTACTTAGCTATCCAAAGATTGACTGAATGCTTATGCCCGATAGGGTATGCACAAACAAAAATAAATTTTAATTTTTTCAATATTATTATTTTCAATCTTCACGGCTCAAAATTTCCCAACTTTCTCCCAACTTTTTCCCAAGTTGAAAAGGCAGGGGAGAGGCTCCCCCATCCCCCCATGACGACGGCCCTGCTCAAAACCATCATATGGATTACCCCACTTCCTCAATGAATTGAAGCAGAAAGTGTTGATACTACTCGAAGGAGTGTGAGTGAACCATAAATGTGTGTGAGTTGATATAAAACTGTTTGGACGTTACTATCTTCAAAGTGAGGAACTTTTCAAAGTAAAGTACTCAATAATCCCAATCAAGTTGTTTATCAAGCAAATGATTTGAATATGGTTCATAACACTTTTATTTTTAGTTCAACTGCCCAAGCAATGGACTTTCAAGATCAAGATTCAGGTATGTGATGTATTCACAACTTTGCTGATTGAATGAGAATATATGATGGAATTGACCGATACCTGATGACAATTCATAACTAACGTAGGTATTTAAAAAACATTTCATCGCGAGATTTTCACCAAAGGATTTTACAAAAACGCAACGACATACGACATACTGTGGCTTCTCCTGGATCATCCAGGAAATTGTCAACATGAAGATGAATGTTGATAAATATAGCCCCAATGGAGGGTCTTCTTATATCGAGTTACTCAAATTCATTGAGTAAAGTAAGATAAAATGTAATGTGAATGTTTCCAATAAAAATAAGTACTGCTTTGCGTGGGCTGTAACTTTGGTTTCGATTTCTGTCAATGTGGGATTGTGTTAAATTTCATCACACACCACCACCGGGTTGGATGTAGCAAGTATGAATTTATCACTTGAGTAGGAAGATCTTCCTGAGTCTTGAGTTTTGTGGAGCAATTTTCACGAAATTGATGTGACCTAACGCCGGAGCCTCAATCTGCCTACTCCCCAGGTCTCATCATGAGTTCTCTCTGAGTTCTACTCCGGGGATTGAACAATCCAATCTGAATGATGAAATAACACTTGATGACCCAGTCCAAGTGAATGGAGTGAGCTCGACAGATGGGTATTTGAACGTTCCAGAATCTGAACGTGTCATCATGAGATGCACCTGTGAGTGTGAATGTAATTGGTGGGTGCTATGCAGCCATAACTGCCACTCACCAGACTGTACAGAGAAGTCGATACCAGTCGTTAATTCCAAATAATGAGCAGGGTTCAATTTGTATGCCGTCAAATTGATGTTTCTGAAATGTTCAAATATATCACATCTGATTTCAAGTATACCTATGTCAAAATATCTACCTATCCAAAATGTGACAATTGAACATAGTCCATACATGTTCACTCTATCATATTCTATCAAATATTCACTTTATCAGAAACATGCCTTCCATTCAGTTTGCAATAAAAGTCCACCTTCGATGGTATACTTGAACAATTCAATTCATCTAAAGAAAGTTTACGGAAGAACACCATTTCATCTCATAGGAAATGTTTTCACCTAAATCATCGCCAAACTCATAAAGTGATACAGCCACGAATTTGAAACTATCGATGAACTTTAATTTTGAAAACATTTCTGCCCAATTCGATCCAGTTTGTTTTCTATGAATTAATGTTCCGTGAAAGCGATAACAAAAAAAATTATTCCCAAATACGCTGATACAGATAAATTAAATAAAAAATCTGGTAAAATCTGGTGGAATGATGAATGTGATAGGGCATGCGAGAAACAGAAAAACCCGTTTATTAAATTCAGTGATGAATCGTGTATTGAAAACAAGATGCGATGGTGAAAAAATACAAATGAAGCGAAACGGACACCTGGACACATTTTTGTTTTTTGCCAACCATAATCATTTGAAAGAAATATGGTACAAAGTTATCAGGTTCAAAAACCGGAAACAAAGTAATAGAAATCCAATTATCGAAGAAGGGTGGATAGGAGAGTTTCATAACAAAACTGCATCAACCTGGGTGAACCCTTTGATACAATTTGATGAATGCCATATAAAAAACGAAATACAGAAACCGTTCATTGTCATGAAACTCAATGTAGCTCTCCATGAACACAACAATACGTCTTCAGGAAAGAATAACATACATTACTTCATGACTGTAGAGCTGCCAATTAAAGTGAAACATAAATCACTGTCTATTTTCAATAAAAAATGGAGTGGACAAATAAAAATTCTACAGAAATGACCTAATTATATAGTAATACCTATACTTAAACCAAAAAAACCCTATGAGCTGGAATCCCGTGATTTCAATTGATATTTCTCTATAAAATTCTGCAGTAGGTAGGTGTATACGTCAGAAAAAAAAGGTTCCAAGTCGACTCCTATAGGCCAATCACTTTTGCTTCATGCGTCATAGAAACATTAAAAATAGGATTAAAAGATGGTTAGGAACGAACAATCTCATTCCGAATAATTAATATGGCTTCAGAATAAAAATATGTGTAATTGCAAATATCATGGTAGACGCAAACTCAGCAATTATCAAAGGAAATTCAATATCAGCACTATTTCCAGACATACAAGGGGCATACGATAATGCGAATATGGAGATTTCAAATAGCAAGATAAAACAAAGAGATTTCCCTTATATTGTAATGAAAAACATATTGAGCCCCTACTTTGACAGAAAAATATATTTGAATTAATAAAAACATAGTAAGGCGGCGCTATACACAAATTGGATTACCACAAGGAAGAATTTTGAGCCCTTCATTATTCATTATCTACACTGCAGATATAAATTAATATCTGTCTATATCAACCAAACTTATTCAATTTGCGGACGACTTTTGTTTCTACAGTGAAGGAAAAGTATAAATCAACATTTACGAGAACTATGAATATAGTTGCAGAAAAAATTGAAGACCTTGGAATACAAGTTTCACATGAAAAATTAGCAGCATGCTCCTTTTCCCGAAGCCGTTTTCAACAAGATTCAACAGTATCAATATGACCATACACTCCTCCATACAAAAGTTCAGTGAGATATCTAGGAATTGTAATGGATGAGAAATTGGGCTGGAAGGGGCATATACAAACTATAACAAAATGAACTGAAAAAAAGTTTGAACATTATAGAAGCATTCTGTAAAAATGGATGGGGGGCTGACCCTAAATATTGCGGAAGTATTTTTCACGATAATGCATCAAAAACTAACTTGAAATGAGTTGAAAACATAAAAAATAGAAGCCTGAGATAATATTTAGGATTACTCAACAGCACATCCTTCTCAGCCCTCGAATCCGCAGCAGTATAACCAACACTAAATCTGCGTAGACAAATACTCAGCCAAGAATTCATCACCAAATTACATGACTTGAGCATTTTGGGACTGCCGGTCCCAAGAAAGTTTTACCACTTATATGCAATAATTACACCGATGCTTCTGGTTTTAAAGATATAATATATTTCAGCGAAACACTTCTTTCTCCATGGTAAATCACAAGGATATAATCATTCCATATAAACTAACTACCTCACTTCAAGAAAAATACTCAACAATCCAAAATATCTTCAAAGAACAAATATCTGAAAATTGTGATGAAAGAGAATATATTTATTCAGGTGGCTCAATAATAGATGATTGTGCATTTTACCATTTCAATAACAAATATTTAATAACGTTCAGACTGTCGAATGAGGCATCGATAAATACTTTAGAAATCAAAGCTATTCAAAGAATCTTCAAATATATCAAAGGCAATGATAAAACGAAATTAAAAATATCACCAGATAGCAATAATGCTATTGATGAACTCAGAAATCTACAAATGGACAGCAATCTATCACACATTCTCTTGAATATAGAACGTTACAAAATTCTAGAGGTTGTATGATTTGAGGGTCATGCAGGAATTCAGTAAAATGAAATAGTGGATAAAATGGCGAAGAAAGCAGGTGGGAACAATATTTCTAATATCAAAATACCATACACGGATCTCACAAAAGTGTTGAGGGGAGAAATGCAATATTACTGACAGGAATTATACTCTGAATCAACTTCTGGTCAGAAATATATAATTCAGAAGATACCGCCAAGGTCTGCATGGTACCGATATCAAATCAATAGAAACTTCATCACATCAATCTGCAGAATGCGAACTAGACATGCAATGTACCCAAAACAGAAATTCAAAATAAGATATGCTGAGAATCCAAATTGCCCTTGTGTAGAAACTGGTACGTTAGATCATCTAACTCTAGAATGTGTTGAAAATAAAGAACATATCGATAACCTATACAAAAAGCTGAAAAGTGAAAATATGACGTACCCAATAAGATTGGAAAAACTTCCAGTCAATGCAAACAATTATAATGATTAAACAGGTCTATATCCATCATAATTAGAAATAAACAATAAAAATATATAATATAATAAAATATGATGAATGGGAGAGGTTCAGCCACTATAGCTGTTTTTAAAAATTACCCTTCAACTTTTTCATTAGTCAGTGGGCTATGCTTGAAGACAGGCAGTAAATAAATCTGAAGAAATGAAATTTAAATGTTTAAGCCAGTCTCGGATATACGTACACAGTGGGTTGAATGGACTGACGCTTATCAGAAGACAACTACTCCACTGCATATGCAATTGGCAATACAACTGAAAGAGTCGACCTTCAATTTTGGAACGGGCACACTTGCAAACCGTTTTTTTGCTCCTTAGCCACTCGTCAGTGCAAGATACTGACCATTATCGACCTAAAGTCAATGATATTTCATAATTGAAAATCGAAAGTCTTCTAGAGTATTTCATTCCTTGTCTTAAGTTGGAGCGAACAACAAAAATGTCACTCCATCTAGTGGACGAGGTACTAACCAACTGCATATCAAAAATTTGCCCGATTCCTCTGAATGAGGACGAGAAACTTTCTTATTAGTCAGTGGGCTATGCTTGAAGACAGACAGTAAACAAATCTGAAGAAATGAACTTTAAATGTTCAAGCCAGTCTCGGATATACCTACACAGTAGGTTAAAGGGACTGACGCCTATCAGAAAACAACTACTCCCCTGGCTAATACCAGGAAGGGCGTTGGATTATATCAGACAGGCGTCAGTTCAGGAATCTTCACAGATAATTTCCTGCATATGCAATTGGCAATACAACTGAAAGAGTCGTTCTTCAATTTTGGAACGGGCACCCTTGCAGACCGGTTTCGGGCTTAAAATGTCACTCCATGTTCTGTTGTTCGCTTCAACTTAAGACGAGGAATGAAATACTCTGAAAGAATTTCAATTTTCAATTATTGAATGTCATTGACTTTAGGTCGATGATGGTCACTATCTTGCACTGACGAATGGCTAAGGAGCCCGAAACCGGTCTCCAAGTGTACCCGTTCCAAAATTGAAGAACGACTCTTTCAGTTGTATTGCCAACTGCATATTTCCTGTGAAGATTCCTGCGCTAACGCCTGTCGGATATAATCCAACGCCGTTCGTGGTATTAGCCAGTGGAATAGTTGTTTTCTGATAAGTGTCAGTCCATTCAACCCACTGTGTTGGTATATCCGAGACTGGCTTGAACATTTACAGTTTATTTCTTTAGATTACCCTTCAAAGCAATACAAAAAAATTACAAGGTATTATAGGTAAATAATAAATTATTATTGAAAATGATGAAAAAAAGAATAAGTCTCTCAATCGCGGTATGAAAAAACAAGATCTGGGAAATCGAGAGGTGAATAATATAATATTAACTTATTGCCTTGTTGGGATTAGAAGTTCGAGTTCAGTTGTTATAAAATTTAGCTACCATATATAAGAAATTACGTGTATAAAGTCCTGAATTATGATTTAATATGAACAGGAGGTGTCGCTTGCGACTAGTATAATTAAGAAATAGTGAAATGAGTTTTTTTATTGAAAAATCGTTGCCTCCACCACAAGGGTTATTAGCAACATAGAAAAATAAATATATACATATATACACATACATAACATTATCATTAACAATTGTATTTTCATACAAATTTAAATAACATTGGAATAAGAAAGAGAGGATGTCTGGTACTTAGGATTTCACAGTTTGTTGAGTAAATCATTTTCAGAAAGGAATCCGAGTGTTTTTGTGAAGTTACAGTTCACACCAAGAGCTGTCTTTATAATTGCACTAATATTGTACTTCAGTCGTTCATCCACGAAGGTCGGACACTCCACCATAAGATGTTTGACTGAAATTGGCACCCCACACGTAGAACAGATTTTTTCTTCTTTCCCTTTCAGTAAGTGTTCGTGAGTATACTTTGTGTGTCCAGTACGCAAACGAGTCATTATGATTTGTTGTTTTCGTTGTTTGGGGATGTCTTTCCATGGTTTGATGTCATCTTTAATTTCTTTCAATTTCATTTTGGATATTGACCATATGGATGACCAGTAATTAGACACCACAGTTCTAATATATGCTTTCAGGTCAACATAATGTACTCCTTCTTGTTCTTGAATGGTTTTATTGATTGTTTCACCTGCGATTTTGTCGACTCGTTCATTGCCAGAAATCGCGACATGTGACGGTACCCACATGAATTGTAGCCTTCTGGAAGCTCCCGTAATAGTGTGAGTATACTCTTTGATGGATGTTGTCAGCGGGTGATCAGTATATATTTTCCGTATACTTTGCAGCGAACTGTTAGTCTGTTAAAATTAACGTTTTCTGGATTTCTTCATCAACGGAAAATTTAATTGCTTGAAGGATTGCGAAAAGTCCACCACGCTGCAATATTGAGATAGTTTGAAACCACTTGATGTATTCGGGCTCAGAAAGGCTGATGCTACTCCATCATTTGATTTGGAAGCATCTATGTATATATGTGTGTATTCTTGATATTCACTCAGTGAAGAGTGGAAGTGATTATAGAGCAGACTGGGAGTGATTTCAGATTTATTGAATTTGGTAAGGTATAAGTTGCATGATGGCAGTGCAATGAGCCAGGGAGGGGTATCTGAGGTTTTGTTGGAGAGGGTTATTGGGAAGGTAACGTTCAACTCGGAGCTGTAATTGTTAATTCTTTGATAAAAAGGATGTGTTATTCTACTTCGGGTTTCATACAGATTTCGGAAGCGGTTTGAGAATGTATTATGGTAAACTGGATGCTGGTTGTCAGCCGAAACTGTTGATGCATAGGCAAGCTCGAATACTTTCGTCGAACTTGCAACGGTGACTCTCCAGATTCACTATGAAGACTTTCAGTAGGCGTTGTCCTGTATGCCCCTAGGGCTAGTCTTATTGCGGTATTATGAACTGTGTCAACAACTTTCAGGACTGATCTAGTTGCTGAAGAATATATCATAGAGCCGTATAGAGAAGTAAAAGCGTTAAAGCATTTGACTGTCGGAGCCCCAATTACGGTTTGAAAGAATTATTAGTAAATCGATACCGCTTTGGCAAGATGATCTGAGATGATTCAAGTGAACATTCCATTTCAACTTACTGTCGAAAATCATTTCTAAGTAGCAAATTTGTTCAACTACTTGGATATTCTGATCGCATAGCTTCAACTTTGGGGGGGGGAGCCTCATTCTTCGTTGAAAAAACCATACACTTTGTTTTTTCTGGGCACATTCTAAAACCAATACATTTCAACCAGCTCTCAATTGAGAGCTCTGCCTCTTGTAAGTTATTCTGAATTGTTATATAATTTTTTCCCCGTGAATATATGACCAAATCGTCTGCATAGCTAGCTTCCACAGGGTGGCTGATATTTTTGACAGCTTCATTTATTGCTATCAGGAAGAGGGTGACGCTTAGAACTGAGCCTTGAGGTGTGCCATTCTCTTGTATTTTTCTTCCGGAGAGTATTCCATTCGCTTTAACTCTAAAGGATCTTCTTTCCATGAAATTTCTAAGAAATCTCAGAAGATTTTCATTCATACCCCAGGAGCTCAACTGTCTGAGGATATTATATCTCCAAATCATGTCATAGGCCTTACTCATATCAAAAAAGATTGCTATGGAAATTTGTTTGTTGGCAAAGCCTTCATGAATATATGATTCTAAATTCACCAGATTATCCGATGTTGATCTGCGTTTTCTGAAGCCACTTTGTTTAGATGTGATCAGTTGATTTTCATCCAGGAACCAGATGAGTCTATAATTAATTATTCTTTCAACAGCTTGCACATTGTACAGGTCAGAGATATTGGCCTATATGATTGTGGATCTGTCTTTGGTTCACCATGTTTTATCAAAAGGTACTATGGTTGCTTCTGACCACTTTTCAGGGAAAACCGCTTCCGTCCATATCTTGTTAAAAATGTCAAGGAGAAGATGTTTAGCTACATCTGGCAAGTTTTGTAGAAACGGGAATGGAATATCATCAGGTCCTGGGCTGGAGTTTTTGAAAGAATTCAGTGCTTTAATAAATTCTTCATGGTTGATTGGTAGATTCATAGGGTTCATTTCATCTCGGGAAAAGTCAATACCTTGAGTTTCTTTGTTACTTTTATAGATCAGGATTTCAGGTGTATAGTTGGATTTGTTGGAATTCTTCTTGTAGATGTCTGAAAAAATTTCAGCGATTTCTGTATAACTGGAAGTCGTTTTTCCCTGATATTCAATTCGTTGGATACTATTGTCTGTTCTGTTACACTTTATGCGTTTCACTTTGTCCCAGACCATATTTAGTGGAGTAGAACTGCTAATGGATGATACATAACCAGCCCATGAGTCCCGTCTACTTTTTTTCATGATCCACCTGGCTTTTGCTCTCAGGGTTTTGAAAGTTGTCAGGTTTTCCGGTGTGTGGTGCCTTTCAAGTCTATCAAAATCATGCTTAGAAGCTTTCAGAGCCTGGATAGATTCTTGGTTCCACCAAGGAACTGGATTATGGCTGCTCAGATGTTTTGTTTTTCCTATTGCTAGCTGGGCTGCATCCGTTATAATTCCGGTGAAATTGTGAACACATTCATCAATGCTGTCTTGCATGTGGAATTGATTGACTTGAATTTCAACTATATTTGCGAGGAGATTCCAATCAGCTGTCTTCAATCTCCAGTTTTGTATCATATGACGCTCCCCTTCTATAAGATGGGGACTTGTAAGTAAAATAGGGTAGTAGTCGCTACCATATAGATAGGGAAGTATAGTAAAATTAAATTGCGTGTGTAGTAAAACGTCGCTGATGCTAATATCTATTGCGCTAAAGGTTCCGGAAAATGAGTTATAACGAGTTTTTCCTCTGTCGTTAAGTAGGACCATATCATTATCGTCTATAACATTCTCCAGAATACGGCCTCTTGTTTAAGTGGAATCACATCCCCATAAAGTGTTGTGGCAGTTGAAATATCCTAGAAAGAGTCTTGGTTTGGGTATTTGTCGAAAAATATTATTCAACTTCTCATATGTCACGTCACGATTTGGTGGTATATAGATGTTACAAATATTCATCTCTTTGGAGCCAATGATTTTAATGACGACTGCTTCAAGATGAGTTGTTAGAGGAATTTCGATTGCACTATGGTCTTGATGTAAGTAGATAGCCACGCCTCCACTTGCTATATTTTGATTCATTCTATTTTTGTGGAAACAGCGATAGTTCTTCAAATTATGAGAATAGTTTTGTTTGAAGTGGGTCTCCTGTAAACATATGATCGAAGGTTAATGTTCGGAAATAATCAATTTCAGTTTTTCTTGTTGATTGAGGAACCCATTCAGGTTCCATTGAATAATAGAATTTTTGAAAGATATGTTTATCGTGTATCTTGGGAAGATGCGTCACTTTCAGTATCTGAGAAGATTGATTCCTCGGACAGCAGCTGCTTCGATAATTTTTTTTTTCAATTTGGTTCACCTACTCTTGATGCATCTGTCTTCAAATTATGGATATACACTAGGTAGCATTTGTATTAGACCATACACATCATGAGTATACTGTTTCGCTACACTCAAGGGGTCATTCGAGTCATATACATTTTCAAAGAAGTCTTTGAGTTGATTGTAGTTCACTACAAAAGTTCCTGATTCTATGTATGCTTTGGTTAGTAGCATGTACTTTTCGATCGTTGCAATGTCTTTGTCATGACAAATTTTCTTACAAGTACTCGATAATGGTTTTCGGAATGGATCATGTGGTGTTTCTTCTGTTGGTGTTGTTGTTTCTGAGATAGATTTATTTGATAAACTAGTTGGTTCGTCTGGGGGAAGCGGATCCTTTGGATTTTGGGTGGTTGGGGTATATGGGGGAGGTATTCTAGAGTGTTCAGGAGGAGACATTCTAGAAGGTTCAACTGGATGCTCGACAGACTCAACTGGATGTTCAACGGATTCAACTGTACATTGAGAAGATATGTGGTCAGTTTGCCTACATTTGAAACAAGTTAAATTATCTAGTGATAGGAATATTCGTTAAGAAGTATTTTCATAATTGATCAGAATGGACTCTGGAATGATAATTTTGGGGGGGTTAATGTAGACTTGTCTTCTGAAACTCAGTATATGTGAAAAAGCTGGGTTTGCTATGTTCACTCTTAAAAAAGATGTTGGTGACAACAGATTGAGACCAATTTGTTTCAAGAATTGCTCTAGGTATGAATGGGGTATTGTGGGACACACGTTAGATAATATTAGACGTTCAGATGGGGTTATCAATCTTCTGGCTCGTATAACTTCGTTGTTGACATTAATCGCACCATAGTTATTCATAGAAGTATTCACTAACTCTGAACTGGAGAGGTATATGCATATTCTATTATTGGAGATTCTAGAAGCAAACAGTATGTGTTTAGGGTTAATGAGGATGCCCAGGGCTAGAAGATATTCTTGGATTGTGATTCCTTCAGTCCTGGGAAAAATTAAAGCTTGGTTTCTCTCTGGAAATTTCATTGATTGTTGCTGGCTGAGAGCTGAAGAGTAGGACATGTTTTTTCTAGTTGGTTACTTAGTGGTATCTGTTGTGGTTTCCATCGTTGTAGATTGGTGATTCCTGTAGTCAGGAATCACCGATGAACATGAGTTCAAATGTATATTTGAACTTCCTGGCACAGGGCGTGTTTACCTGAGTACGGTCCTGACCCGTGCGATTTATCAACGATTTCTACAGTTGACAGCGAAATGAGACTATTAGGCGATGTAAACAGGAATTTTGAACTTGCGGTAGATGTTCAAGGGGTTTAAACTTACGTGTTTTTAAAACATACACTGATGATGCACTTCGCAGTATGTCAACAGTTGGTATGTACTATCGAATTTATATTGAATTTCACTTCTACTATAAGCTAGTTTTGTATGGACTGAAACAGACAATGTAATTAATCTCTTTGTCGTTCAGGTCCGAACTCCTGAAATGAGTTTATCACGCAGATAGAGTGGTGTTCCTGTTTACAGAATTTTATGAGTGAAGGTGAGAAGCTGCAGTTCTCTAAGAGCATTAAGTTTCAGCGTGGATTGGAAATCGAATACAACTATTTTGTTTTTTATGAAGACGCCGAGCATCAGTTCGTTGTAAAGCTGGTCTGTGAATGCAGTCACAAAAGGCAGTCTTGAGAGTACCAGAGACTCGCAAAGCCTGGGTTTCAAGTTTTCAGGCAATGAGAGTCTGTTAGGATATAACTGCCTCAAAATATTGAAAGACGTATATGTATGTGAATCTAAGTTCGGTGTCAAGCCATAAACCCAAGTTTTCACTTGCTTCTGAAAAGGGGATAGCGTAATTATCGATGTGAATAGATAGAGATTAATGCACCGTATTCCTATTTTTCTGTCCGAAAACTATAACTTGCGATTTCTTTGGATTCAGTTCCAAATTGTGTGAACGAGAAGAAAAAAAATGTGTCAATTCTTAATAACACATTCACTAAACAAGAAATTCCAAAAAAAAAAAAAGGAAAGATGTCATTGTGGACTTTCATAACACCGACCATTACAAAGAGTAAATCGAAGAATGTACCTAAATTTATGCATGCAAGTATCGATAATATTCGTCTATATTTTGACTCTGAAGTATACTCATATGAGCCTTGGAAACTGTATTTTGACAAAAAGTTAGATTCATTAGCCAACTTTCAATGTAGCTACTATAATGAAGCTATGAGTGATTCAATGATGGATACTGACAGTTTTCTTAGTAGCCCACTGTTCATTATCAACTGCTTCCACCGAACCGAAACAAAAATAGAGTTATCCACTGTCGGCATCGAAATAGCATTGGAGACGCGCATAATCAAGTTTCTAGCACACACCAAAGTATATGCATTTATCCTTCAAGTTGTTGTTTTTTCTTATAATGCCCTCGATAGCTGTCTTCCAACTGGAATATAATAAGATTGACATGTGAATGTTTGATACTAATAAATAAAACACTCGATGATTGTGTTCGAATTTAATTATGATTAGATTGAAAATGCTCGATGTTGATAAATTAAACGATCAACAATTCGCGAGCTTCCTATCCATTATCCAAATAGATATACGCAATATGGTTCCAACATGATCTCATTCATGATACATATCATTTATATAACATATTCCAATTATTAACAACGCCATCTTTCAGAGCTATACTTTCTTTCCCTCCCACGCACCCTACTTTCTCCTATGAGTTGGAATCACGTGATTTCAATTGATATTTCTCTATAAAATTCTGCGGTAGATAGGGGTATATGTCAGAAAGAAAAGGGTCCAAGTCTGCTTTGATCATCAACTCACAAAATTCATCCGAATTCCCAGTTCCAAACAAATGATTTAAACAGCCTCAAAACATACACTCAAATCATAATTTGATGAACGTAACGCTAGTTGCACACACACCGATTTTGCACGGCTAGTATAAAATCGGCCGATATTTTATTGGTAGCGGGTACTTGCACACTCACCGGATTTTTATCGGTCAAACAATAAGTTGCTTTGTTAATAAGGCCGCACATAACTCAAGCCTTGGAAGATTGATGATTTTTACTGGAGCTACCCTTGATTTTGCGCAAATTAAACTCACATGATGGATATTATTCTGCTCGGTAGACCGAATATAGATCGCTGCTCCGTACGCAGCTTCCGAGTCGTCTGTGAAACAGTGCAATTGAATTTCCTGTGGGTTCAAGCAAATAGCCTGTCTTCGTATTTTTATTTCTTCCAAGTGTTGGATTTGTTGCTTGAATCGAAGCCAAGACGTATGAATATCGAGAGGGAGAGATTCATCCCAGTCTACCTTCAATTTCCCCAATTCCTGCATAAGTAGTTTTGCTCTTAGGATTGCCGGACCTACGAGACCCAATGGATCAAATATTTGAGCCGTAACTGACAAGACAGTTCGTTTTGTTATTCTTGTTTGACTTTGGTCAATTTTTATTCTGTACCTTAGAATATCTTGCTCAGAATTCCATAACAAACCTAATGCCTTCGTTGTTTTGTCATCTGACAAATAATGCTCAATCTTGGAATCATTATCAACTCTTCCTCCAAGAGTCTCCTTGCGATTTAAAACTCACTTTCTCAGATTGAATCCAGCTGCCTTGAAGATTTGACTTATTTGCTCCTTAAGAATTTTTGCTTCCTGAACGGAACCTGTACTAACCAATAAATCGTCCACATAGAAAGCATTAATTATGGCTTGACTGGCCATAGGAAAATGTTCTTTGTTGTCCGATCCTAGTTGCTGCAAACATTTTACTGCCAAAAATGATGCTGGTGCAGTCCCATTTGTTACGGTGTTGAGTCGATAAATTTCTATTGGCTGATCAGAAGAATACCTCCACAGAATCCTTTGTAAATCCTTATGTTCGGGCTTCATATTCACTTGGCGATACATTTCTTCCACATCCTCTCCTAGGACGAGTTTATACCTACGGAAACGAAGAAATATATTGAAGAGATTGTCTTGCAATTTGGGTCCGACCATCAAAACATCATTCAATGACAACCCAGTGTCTGTAGCGGCGGATCCGTCAAATACCACCCTACACTTGGTTGTTGAAGAATTTTCCTTGAACACTGCGTGATGGGGAAGATAATAAATTGGATGATCCGAAATATCAGTATTGTTTTTCTCCTCCAAAGTTCCAATTTTAGTCATGTGCTCTAGATCACTGTACTCCTTGAGAAATCCATGATACTGCTTCTTCATTCGTATGTCCTCATCTAACCTTTTTTCAAGCTGTTGAAACCTTTTCACTGCAATGACTAACGAGTCGCCTAAATCGGAAATATTATCTTCTAACGGTAAAGCGACCGTAAACCTTCCATTTTCATCCCGTATTATTTTTTCGTGAAATATTATCTCACACTCCATCTCTTCCTTTGAAAAAGGTTTGATCCGAGGACATTCTTCCACCTCCTAGAATTTTTCAAACTGCTCCTGTATATGCATGTTTGACGTAAGATTGCATACCACGGTACCGTTTTTCATTTCTGGTGAACCCATAACGGGACCGGCTATGACCCAACCCGATTTGGTTTTCTAAATTACAGATTGATTCCTTCCTAATTTGACCTGCCCTACGCATAATAAATCCCAAAAAACAGCTGCTCCTAACAAAAGATCAACCTTACTGCTTTTACCAAACGTTAAGTCTGCCAAAGTGATGTTATCTGGAATTTTAAAACTAGACTCGATATTTATAAAAGGCAAATTCTCCGAAATTTTATGAACAATAAGAAAGCTAGAAATGAACTTGAAGTTGTTTGATTTGGAATGAATAACCGCGTTTACTGAATGTGTGATATTTGTTATTTCCTGACCGATGCCTACTACTGGAACATAATTTTTTTGTGTTGAAAGACGCAACTTTTCCGAGAGATCTAGTGACATAAAGTTGGATTGAGATCCCGAATCCAGGAGAGTTCTGCACTCCTGAAAATTGCCTGAAGTGTCAAGAATATATACCAATGCTATTGACAATAAAACTTCCCTTGGTGTTTTGATAACCGTGCATTGATAATTCTGCAATGTGTTTTGTGTCTCAGATGACTGGGATCCGTCCGATTGAGATGAAATTGCCTGTGATCCTTCCGAAGTATGTAACGAACTTTCTCGAACTCGTTTGTCTTGCTCCCCTGAATGCAACATTGTACTATGTTTTTTATCACACAGTTTACAACCGCCCATTGAACAGTTCTCTACCTTATGACCATACTTCAAACAATTCCAACAGGCACTTGCCCTTTTGACCTCATCCCTTTTAGCTGATAAAGATAACCTCTGGAATGTTTTGCATGCGAACAAAAAATGGTTATCATTGCAAACCGAACATGGCGTGGCTACCGTGACAAAGGACCTAGATGCATTTTGCCAATCTAGTTTCCCCTTCCAGTCGCCCGACTCATTAATGGATTTTCCAGAATCAATAGACTCTAAGAGTTGATTGTATCAATTGGCTGACCTAACGATTTCAAAGATCTGATATCTCTGTTTGTTACGTCTAACCGTTTTTTCTTAATTGTGAAAAAGATTCTTTGTTTATTTGTGGAAAATTGTACATGGAGTCTATATGACTTGAAGCTATAAGTTTTTTATTCCCGAAACGACCTTTCAACAATTTCCATGTTTCTAAATAATTTTGTTCCGAAACTTCTAGAGCCCGAACCACTTCTGCTGCCTCACCCTTTAAAGCACTTTTCAAATAATAAAATTTTTGTATGCCAGTTAGCCCTGTGTTAGTGTGAATTAAGACATTCAATGTGTCGTGAAATTCCATCAATTCCTTATACGAACCGTGAAATGAAGGGATTTCCATCGTTGGTAATTTGACATTTTGTCTACCGGTTGACCTCCCTGTACAATGTTTTGAACACCCCCTGCATTGGTGTTATATCGTACCGGATTTGAATTAATGCTTTCCGCTTGAGAAATAATTCTAAAATATGTTTCTTCAAAAATGTACCTTTCTTCCTGCTGTTCATCAGACCCATCAAGTTTTTCTAAACCATCTTGTAATGATTGAAACTCACCCCAACAATCTTTGCATTTCTCTATTCGAGCCGGCAACTGCCCCAACATGGTGTCCGTAATTGAAGACAAAAAAGTTTCAAACCTCGTTACTCACCCCTTCACTACACCCCTTTTACGAATTGAATCATTCAATTCGTTCTCCATTTCAACTATGAATCCAAATTGATTGTGTTAGTTTCCGAAAAATGCCAAATAAAAACCAATAATGATATAACAGGTAGAACCAGTTCAAAATAGAAAATGTTGTGGAAAGATAAAGGATAAATGTACTCACTGAATCTCCCTTTCTGCCGTTTGTGTGGATATATTTCTACTTGTTATATTTGTGGTTGTTGATTCCCCATACGAGTACGCCGCCCATGCATTTGCCTATGCACGAGGAGTTCTGCTGTCGTTGATTCTGTGGCCATGTTGTCCAAACTACGCGCCAACTCCCTCCACCTGTTTGATTCCCACGCTGTAGATGCTCTCTTGGTTCCGAGTCGCCGATAGGTACGCGATACACACTTTTACCGCTTCCTAGTGCCCTTTTACGTTCACCTTTACTTATAAATTATGCCTTCAAAGTTTGTTGAAATTTGCGTTAAGACGTTCTGTTAAATATCCGGCTCGAAGGACCATGTTTTGTTTGTTTGATCAAACTGAATCTTGTAGCGTTAACCTTGTTAATGAAACACTACTTCAACATTCAACTATTCACTTCGATAGCAGGTATTGGAATATTTTTACAGTGCGTGAATATGAAAATGAACAAACAAATGTTTAACTATTGCCGTTTACGACAAAAGTAAAACTAACTAATATACATTGAATCGATCAACGCTCTCTCGAGAGGGATGAACCGTGAGAGGTTAAAGTGTTCTGGAATGCAACCACTTGCCTGTACAGGGTGGTACGAGACATAAGGAAAGAGTGAAGAAAATATGAATTAAATGAACTATCACCGTACAGTCGGTACACAATGAAATAGAAGAAAGTGGTAAAAATATTTTGTTCTTACAACTTCAAGTAAAAATTCGTCTGGTGTATAGAAACAGTTTGTTGATAAAAACTATTTGGGTTTTGTTTGGAGGCAATTAATTGTAGTTTCTTCATACTGTTTGGCAATTCATTATATATACTTGTTTCCAGAAACAAAAGAGCCTTTTTGTATTTCGTATAGAAATATTTTTGATTTGTGAGCAAATTGTTTTTCTAGTATTATAATTATGTACTTCCGATCGTATGTCAAAGTGTCTTATATTCTCATGAATGTATATCAAGAGTGTTTGAATGAATATTCTGTCAGTTTCAGTAGCTAATCCCTAGATAGCAATGCTGCAATGCTGTGAAATTTTACGTAGTATACCGATAGTAAAGATTCGGTTAGCCAATAAGACACAGTAAGATTTTTAATATTGCCTCTCATACCAATGTTGTAGAGGTTTTGAGAAATTATTTCAATACTCAGCTCCACTCAATCCGATTAGAAATCCAACAAGTTTTTCTCATTGATTGAATCATGAACTTGTTGTACCAATGTGTTGCTGTTTCCGTTGAATGATATTTTCGAAAGCCATTTTGGCACTTGGTCATCAAGTCGAAAGACTCCAGTAAGTCATCCATTCTGCGCAATATAATCTTTTGAAAGATTTCAGAGAAGACGCTGATAATCGGTATTATCGATGTTAGTGCAATCGCCATTTCTGAATACCGGAATCAATAGTGCAATTTCAAGAAGATTAGAGTAGCCTCCAAAAGAAATACATAAGTTCATCAGGTACGCAATTGGTTCAGGAAAAATATGAATATATTTTTTGACAAGTTCGATAGAAGCCTCATTGTATCCTGTACTCATTTTATTAGGTGACGCTTCTACAATATTTTTGACCTTGATTGACCTTGCATTGTAGTTCTGCTTCCTAGGTGGCTTCCTTTGCAATGGATTTTAATTGTTTTGTTTATAATGCTTGAGAAATATTTTTCGAATATTTTCGCGACTTTTGATTCATCAGTGTTCAAATTATCATCAGGATTTATACAAATACTTTTGATTTCAATAATTTTAGAGGACTATTCAATTATACTCCGGAGTGTTTTACTTTTATTTTTCTTATTTCTTTATATGATGTGGTCAAAGCTCAAGGTCATGTATTGAGGGAAGAGTCGATCATCAAAGTCGAGTCGTGGGGAAGGTTCACAACCTACATTATTACACTACTTTAATGTTCGATAGTAGTATTTATATGTAAATAATCATCTGTTTTGGAAATTTTCACGCTCTCCACAAAGTGGCATTTTTTATTTCCCAATTGTATAATAGACGCCTAGTTTCTCCTCTGTTTTACAATCTGAAATAATTCACGTTTTCTAAAAATGGAGAGCTATCTGCATTATCGAGCGATAAGGGTTCGTTTCCTTCATTTCTACGACTTTTCCTTGTCTTTTATGGTGGGAAACTCTTCGCACGTAACACGAAACTGCGAACTTTTCTCAAAGTTCAATGGAAATTTCCCGAAATCATTAGAGTTGCAAAGTGAATGACACTTCGATGGTCATCGACTTCTTTTGTGTCGGAAATTATATCAGGCACGAAAGGGCGTTGACATAGTCCTTCAGTAATTTGATCTGAATGATAGCAGGTTGAAGTGTGGCAATTAAATGCATATTGTTTCCTTTGTTTCCCATCGATTTAAAAATAGTTTATAATGGCTCAAGTGTTTTCTAAAATATTGGTCTGCCACTGAAGTAATTCAGTAATCAATTATTATTAGTCATTCTCAGGTTGACTTGAAACTAGGAACCGATACTTCCATATATTATAATGAAATTGTTCATTTATCTAATGGTAGAGCACATGTTGGTAGGACGGATAGGATCATCAGAAACGATTGACGCTGTCTCCAAATTACTTAGAATACCTGTTGGGATGGTAGCCTGTTTGGTTCGTTTGGGTGGTTTGTCCATTCACTCAATCGAGAGCTGCATGAGCCGGTCGTTCAAGCCGCGAAGCCGGACGATCGATTTTCACTTCCTATTATCCAAGCTGAGCTATAAATCACACGTTGAAAGGTAAGATCTCGTTAGTCGCACAAGTTTCGACTTCTGAGAGTAGGAGTCGCCCTCCTACGAACGAGCTGCTTAACGTAAACATAGATTTCAACAGATTTTTTCAGCCTCAGGAATTCATCCTGCATTCTACGCTTTTTATCTGTGAATATGGAATGCGCACCAGATGTAACACATTTTACGTAATTCACAATTTATGAGTAAAATCCAGAGATACGAGGGTTCGTGTTCATTTGAAAGCGTTTTCGATTCTCTATCTACATTTGCAAGGTTTTTGATTTTGTTCACTGAAAATATAATACTACCAAATGAATTCGAAACATTCGCCTCCTCCAGATTTATAAATGAATTCATTTTGTACAATAACTCAAAAAGGATAATTTTAGTCGCTTACAAAAGGTATATGAATATATGCAAATTGAAGCCGCTGTTTATAAAAAAACATCAATTCCTCTGATGAAGCAGCATTCGTTTTAAATGAAACAAAAAAACAAAAGGTTAAGTACTGGAGTACAAAAATACTATATTGGATGGTGAATGTCAATATCTTATATCCCTGGAAAGTGAACGGGTGCCCGTTACTTGTAGTTCTTGCTGAATTTCTCAGTACCAAAGATATGATTAATTTTCGCAAGGGGTAACAATCCTAATGGAATTTACATAAATTTGTGCTTTGGATGTAGAAACCTATCTCAATCAATACTATCCGTTCTTCCGATTTTATTCCAAGTGACTGTTTGAATAGAGTTGTTTTGTAACGTCTGGTATCACGACTAACTGTCCTGGTTGAACATCAACTAGCAAGAGGGAGGGGTGAATCAACACCTGTCCCATCTGACACAATGCTGCCAACTGTCCACTGTTGTCAACACGACGCACCTGTACCATAATATTGACACTTTACATCCCCACTCATAAGATAATATATAACACATAATATAGTATATTATTTATTCTATTTATAATCTGAAACATACAATTATTTACCATTTTATCTACTACATTTTATCGAACTGATCTTCTTGAAAAATATGGTTCCATACCTTTTTCTTGAGAACAATATGTTGTCTAATTCTTATATACGTGTCCCCTATATTATCTTCTGGAATATGAGACCTAGGTTCATGACAATGGAATTTTACCATTTTCTCAATTTTTGTCTTATCTAAACAATAGATTATTTTCAACCTTCCTATCTACCAAATTTTTGGTATGTCTATCACAATACTTCTTTTGGATTGACTGGCGCTCTTTGAAATTTTATGAAATTTCATATCACAGTTCAACTGATGTTTCAATAAAAAATCTAGAGTAGGAATATTATCCTTCAAACATCTGCTGAAAAGTAATTGAGCTGGTGATATGTATATGTAAGAAATTGGAGTGTTTTTCAATGTTGAAAGATAAAAAAACCACATTTCTTTCCTCATCATGAAATTTTTTCAACTTATTTATACAATATATTGAAGCATATATACAAATTTTTCAGCCACATCATTACTTTTGGGATAAATTTGTTCCTGTTTAATGTTCTGTTTAATATTTCTGAATAAAAGCCACTATATGTTATCAACGATAAGTTAAATTCATCTGAAAACTGTTTGAAACATATTCAATTGAATGGTTGATTATCAACAACAAACATATGATAGGAACCATGAGTTGCAAACATTTTTGTTAAAACTCTTGATTTACTTAATGCGCCTGAATGGAAGCAAAAGCCCTACTAACGGTTGGCCAAAAAATACATTCTTGTGCTCTTGCTTTACACTTATTCATCACCAAATGACCGTCATGTAATTTTTTTAACATTTCACCCTTTGAACTCTTTGGTATTACTACTGTCTCAATGAAAAATGTATCCGTCTTATATGCATGAATCATTACGAATACTGAAAAGAAAATCAAACTATCATACATTTACTCAAATGTTCGGCCAACCAGTAGCAATATATATTTTTACTAATAGTTAAGTACCATCTATGAGTAGAGTATTGAACAATTCACTTTTTTCGATCACTTATACCAATTACCCATCTGAATATTAACAGAATATGTTTATCAAAAGTTTATGATCGTTATTAAATTGTACATCATCATGTACATAAATATTATGTTTGAAATTTTCAACTGCAAATACAATATCACCCATTTCTCTCTCAATACAAGCATATCTTTTGTCACAGTCCGTAAAGGCTCAATTAGTAAAAGTTATGAGTTCTCCCTCTACAAACAAGCACCTACCCCTTCTGAAATAGAATCACACTGAACTAATAAGGGATTTTTTTCATCATAATGACTCAACCATGAAGGAGAAATAAGTAATTTCTTATAGCTTCCCAGTGTATTTTCCCTATTCCAAAGTACGTTATTACAAATGAGCTGCCTCAATGGAGCTGTCATTTGAGATACATTTGGATACATTTCCCTAAGCATATGACTAACCCCAAAAAGTTATTTTTACTTTTTATATTCTCCAGTTTCAATATGGCGTCTGTCTTATAAGGATAGATTTCTATCCCTTTCACAACTACTTCGAACCCTAAAATTTCAATATCACTTTTTATCAACTAGAATTCGTTCTTGTTGATAGTTATTTCATGATAAATCAATTTTTTTCAATATTGAATCATGCTCGTTTTCTGTGCTTCCCGAAATGATCTGTATAAACTGCATTACCAAGTACATCTCCCAAAAATTGGAGCATTTATTCGTTGAAAAACTTCTAGTGTATTTATTCCAGAAGGTTACTTCAAGAATCGGTACCTTTCTAATGGAGTTGAGGAAGTAGGGAGTTTTGAGAGACTATCGTTCAATTTACTTTGATAAAAGGAGTGTTCGAGATCTGAAACTGAAAAATATTTTTATCTTTCAGGTCGGTTGATATTTCATCAGCAGATGGAATATAAAAATATTCTATTTCAATATATTCATTCAAAATGGTTGGATTCCAACAAATTCTCAAATTTTTATTGCTTTTCTACAATGTTATTAATCCTATCGATAGGCTCTGTTTGTTCACATATTACACCTTCCTCTTTCAACTTTGCATTATATTACCTGTTTTTTTAAAGAAAAAAAATAATATTTTGGGAAATAATATCAATTGTTTTGATTACATTCACACAAATTGCAAATTTCACCAAATGCTGAGTATTTACCAAATTCGTGCATTTTATTACATTCATTACACTTTTTTATAGTAACATTGTTATCAGACATCATTTTATTTTGACAGTTTTTAAAAAAGTACCCATCTGTTCATTCCGGCTGGTTCCAACAACATCCATTTTTTTCATCAGCCACTTGCTTTGTTCATAACTCCTGCAAATATTCTCGGTTTTCGAAAATATGAGCAGCCGTTATCATAGGTCTTGGTTAGATATTCCTATCACAAATCCGTCATGTATCATATTGTTATGCTCTTTATATTCACACGAAGCTGACAGTGATTTCAATTATGTTATATACTGTGCCCTGAATTGATCTACTTTTTGTTGATACTGCAGAAATTTGTACCTCTCATATACTAAGTTCTCTTTGGCTCACAAAAAGTATCGAACTTCTTTTTCCATTTCGTTCAGCTCCGCTTCTTTGACTTGAAATAGAACGTGTTATATATTTCCACGCCATCTTCGCCTATTGGGTTCAGGAAAGTCTCAATTTTCTTAGATTCCTCTGAATCGAATTTACCAGACATCAGCAGAATAAATCCAAACATTTGAATTCATGCTTGTCAATTTCAAGCCAAGTTTCCATGTTTGAAATCCATTGTTGGAGGTGAATTCATATTCATCCACTTTCTTGCTAGACCTTTCAAAACTGTATTTACTGGCTTTTACAGCTGACACCATGTAACGTCTTTGAGATCATTTATAATTGTATACTCACCAATAAAAACACGATATCACTCTTATAGTCATTTAATCACTAATACAGGTCCAATCTAACACAATGCTGCTAACTGCGCACTGTTCACAGTGGGAACCCAATGCACCTGTACAACATTGACACCTCCAAGTTTTGAATTTCAAGGCAAATACAAATGACGAATAACAATGATGTTTTGAAAGATGAATCATAAAGCTAGAAATTGGTCAAATTAACCCAGAAACGATAAAAAGTGTTTCAAAAAAATTTGATCATTGCCTCTATTGTTTTCACAAAGCAAGTGATGTCCAACTCCGAATATATTTAAGTTCTAAGAAAGACAAAAGTTTTTTCTATTGTAAGCGCCCAAAACCTATATTTTCAATATTGACAACCACTTGCTTTGAAATCTCCTGCAAAATATAACCATTTAGCAACCAATTTTGACAGGTACAATCAAAGTTGTATGCCTTACAGCCATGTCACCTGTGACTATACATTAATTGCTTTTTATGCTCTAATTGAGTTCATGTACTTCTAAATTTTGTAGCCCAAAATGTTTTGAGAGACTCGAACCATATATTTTCTTTGTAGGGACTTCATCTTGAAATCTTCCATCACAAAATTGTGTGTTCGTTCACACCCAAACAGTTCCCCTGAAATTTCTTCAGCCAGTATGCTCATAATAATTCTGAATGTGACATTTAAAAGAGAATGGAGTTGCTGATCACACAAGATTGTATAGTATGTCGCACACATCAATTTGGTTTATAACCCAAGAATGGGCTCGCAAATGTACTTTTACCCCAACTCTCATAATACTCACTTTTTGTCAAAAGTAAGGAACGAAAAGGTATCCATTTGAAGGGGCTCGAATCTTCATTGAATCCGTAGTGATAACTGGGAAGTAGATATTACCTGACATGTTAATAATGTATCAGTAAAATCGTTCCTACAGACAAATCCATAAACTACTAGAACAACGCATCTTCAAACCTTCCTTGAAGTTAAATACGTTGTCAGTATTTCTCAGGGCGGGTGGTAATTTGTTTTACATTTTTATTTTCGTAAATAAAATCGAGTCTTTCAATAGAGAGGATGTTGCTATAGGCAGCTCAAACTGATGTGTAAAATGTGTGATGTGTGAATGAAGTGAAAACAAACTTTTATGTTGAGAAGTTTTATTGAAAAAAAATTATGATGATGTAGATGTACAACAAAATAATTTGTAAGGTTGTAGGCAACACTCATTATACCACTCTCCTCAGCAATCTACGATATTGATCAGATAAAAAAATAATAAATCGTTGGGCGTAGTGTAACCTAAGTAAATTTGTAAATACTACACCTAGAAATTATCTACATCATTAAATTCTTTATTTTTCAATGAAATCATTTACCATAAAAAAAGTTTTTCAAGTTTTCAGCTATTAATTTTGTTACAAAATTCCTCTTATTCTGTTCAGTTCATTCAGTGCCTCAGTATTACAAGGTAATATGTAATCCGCCACTTTGTAGCTGCCATCTGAATTTGCATCTTTTCCAAAGTGTACTACTATTCCACTACTCAAGCCCTGTCATTTGATACCCATATTGAGGTAGTTGTGGAAAAATTATAATCCACCATTTTGTAGCTGCGGCCATCTTGAATTTGCATCTTTTTCAAAGTGTACTACTATTTTACTAGTCAAGCCCTCTCAATTGATACCCACATTGAGGTGTTTGTGAAACAACATGGAAACAGCCATTTTATTGCTGCGACCATCTTAGATTTACAATGATACATTATTTATTGAATTGTAGTTATCAAATCTAAATGTGTGTACCAACTTTCAGAACAATCTGTCTCTCAGATATCATACAGCTCATTTCTGTAGAATAAAAACAGAATTCAGAAGCTGTACGTCTCAGAATGATATTCAAGTGTGCATCAATTACGGCATAGTAAACATTTTAGCTGCATGAAATCCCAACTCGTGTGACACTATTCTCCTAAATGTTGGGCTTACATACATAGACCTTAGATTTCAAACAACCTTACAAGAAAACAATCTATTGGCTTAAGATCTGGAGACCACTCTATCGTTTCGTGTCCAATAAAACGTAGATTTCGGTAACATAAATGATACATCTACATCGCAATCGGGATCATCTCCATTTAGATGTTGATGTAGTTGAACTTTGTACGGATGATACTTTTTTTCTTTCAGAATACGTAATATAGAACGTTGAGATATGCCATTTTAATGATGCAATTTTTCGTGAAGTACTGTAAGGATTATCCTCTACACTCAATAGAACATCAAGTTCAACGTCACCTTCCATTTCAGGAATTTGTTCGGAATATGTTCAATATAACTAGTTTCAAATTTTTATTTCAATCTCACCAACTGTGCCACGTGTTATAGGTCTATTTGGATACTTTGCATTGAACAAGTCACATTCTTCTTGCTGGGTTCTGGTTTTATCTCCATATTCACTAAAAAGTGAAATTTATGTGCATTGAGTTTTACTTAAAGTAGCCGTAGTTTACATTTAAAACCTTTTTCACAAATAATATGTGCTGAATAATTCACAAAACGTTTCAAATTGATAAATCAATTGACATTTACTTGACACTAACTTACTTTTCACCGTTTTAATTGCGATTGTCTTTTTCTTTGATTTTAGAGAGATAGTTCGATAAAAATCAAGTATAAGATTTACGAACTATTCATACCTGGAAAGAAACCATTGTTGTAGCCTAGGGGATTGGAGCCTTGCCGGGTGCTCAAAGAAGTAATATTTCGCATTTTTACATCTAGAGATAACATGTCTATTAACTCTCAGGTTATGGTGAGAGGAGCGTGAGACCAGACTACCCCAAGCCAAATTGGTACAGTATTACAACCATATACTTGCGAATGGCATGCGAGTGGCTTGCAAGCCGCATTCCAAAAGTTTTCCAAACGTCAACAATTTCAACTTGCCAAGTGGAACCATAAGGTTGCAACATGACAGTATATCCCTGCAAGATGCATGTGATGTTTGCGAGTTTCTAAATAACGGATTCCCCAAGAAATGTATTGGTGGGCACGAAAAAATAGAGTGGCCCCTTAGATCTCCAGATCTGAAACCACCAGATTTTTTTCTGCGGTGTCATTTGAAATCGAAACTCAATGTAGGTAGATCGTAAACTTCAGAGGAGTTGAAAATTTGAATCAGGGTGTAAGCAGAAGTTATTCACAACGTGCGAGAGAAATATGTTCGTGAATTTGCTCATTGTCAAGAAACTGGTGGATAGCATTTTGAACATCTCTAACTGTTGTATTTCATCAGATATGGGGTTATTTCCCTACTGAAAGAAATTTTTATGGTCACCTAGTATAAAGATATCAATATAATGACAGGATCATCAATGATGCAATATGGGAAGAACTATAAATTATCTCAAAACCTATATTTCGAATTTTGAAAATTTTACGATTTTTGTCGAAAAAAATGTTTGTGATATAACGAATTTGTTCTATAATTTAGCCGCTCACTGTATGTTCATGCCTGAAGAATTTGATAGATAGTGATAATATTATAAATAACGTCATTTTCCAGTATCAACTGAGGTAACGTGCATTAATTGAATGACAGAAGATCTGCATCGAACCCACCTTTTATTTGCGATCATGGAAAATATTTATGGATAGATATCTCTCCATAATGTTATGTCATAGTACTGTAGTATCATCTGCATACAACGTGAATGAACCTGTGATGTTTAAACCAATCAGGTCAATATATATCAAAAATAGTAGTGGTCCCAAGGTGGAACCTTGGGGTACTCCTGCACTTAAAATAGAATTGCAGATTTTCAAGATAGGATTTGAACCAAGCCAAACCATTGTGACTCATTCCATAGTGGTGGCGTTTACCGAGCCGTATTCTGTAATTTACACAGTCAAAAAACTTTTGATGAATCACAGAACACTGCTGCGATGGCCTTTCTTCAATTAGTATTGCTAATAAAACGAATATATTGCATCAGCCTTGCTTTTTACTCCTTGGAATCCAAACTGATGAGAATTTATGATTTTATTCGAAATCAAATTTTCGTTTTTCATCAATTTCGCTAGAACCAGGAATAGCGATATAGGTCTCATATTTGAAGGATCATCCTTGTCAGAGAGGCGAAACCTGCCTATAAAAATATTAATTGAACTGTTAAGACCTCTCAAAGTTTTTGATGGTTGGTTTGCAAAAGTTTTTATCGAAAGATTGTGTATTCGTGGAGTCTATTTGTTTCCTATTTCTTTTAATTCCTCATTCTTATTTCTTCGTAACTATTTGTTTCAGATGAAAGATATTATTCTTCAATGTCAACATATTGAAAGTATGTTAGGGGGTCCAGTGTATTAATCAATTCACTTGTCAAAGAATCAGCATTAGAGCCGAAATAATTAATGATTGTTTCCGGCGATAGAGTCGATTCGATTGGTTTCTCAATGTTTCTGTACCTGTTCATTCTTTAACATGACATGTTTATATAACTTCATTATCAGCATTTTCCAATCTGTTATTAAAATACGTTTATTTTGCTATTTTTATCAGCGACCTTTATATTCTCTCTGTGTTACGGTAAGTTTCGAAGGAAAAGTTATTGAAGAACTCACTGATATAGTGGAGAAATCTCATACTTCTTGCCGAGGTTCTGATTCCTCTATAGATTCAAGTTTTCCTACTTTTAGTTCTACTTATTTGAGTCAAAAGTGCCTTTTGAAAAATTGCATATATTTCTGTATAGAAGTTATAAATTGGGTTCAAGACAGAAAAAGTGGAATCCCAATTAAAATTTCCGTAAAGACTGAAACATTCGCAATAAATTCTGAGACTGTACAATCTTCCCGATTCAATATGAACTAATTTGAGGAACTTGTGTTTGAAGGTGGTTGACAATGTTTCGTGGTGTATTTCATCAGTTCGGACTTCCATCGTCTAATATGGAGGGAATAGAGTGGGGATAGCACCTATCCCCTCTTCCCTCTCCTCGTTTCATTGTTTTTAGCGGGAGATGACCGTTTGGCGGAGAGGGGGAAGAGGGGATACGTGAAAACACTCGAATGACCTGAAAATAGTCAGATCTCGGAGGAATAAGTCCAGTTATCACCCGAAGACGATTGTGGATACTAACAATCGAAACGTCGTGACATAACTTGATTTGGAATCTTTTGATTTTTATTTTCATATTTCATTTTTGTCAATAATATTTTTTTAATTTTCAGCTTTTATTATTATTTCAATTTTAAATTTTTTTGGTTGTTGCTTTTGGTTAACTCTTTGTGTGTAGTAATCTTTGTGCGTAGTAATCTTTTTAATTTTTTTCAGGGATTTCAAATCAATTTATATTATATTAGACAATGGAAGTCCGAACAGATGCAATAGTTCAGAACTAATCAATTAAAGTTGACAAATGATGCGATGTCTGATTAGGTGAATTAATGTTCATGGTGAAATTGAATTAACTCTGCAGGTTTACTAATTTTTAGATGTTTGGTGGTAATTCATGGTAATTCATCGTAAAATCACCTACCAGGATAATATTTGATTTTCTGAGAGAAGTCACATATAAATATATTTGATATTAGATATTGGGTTTTTGAATTAGCAAATTATGTAAAGCTAGTAATTTTTCACATAGATCATTGGAAACTCAAACGTCTTCTCTTAAATAATTTCATCATACTCGAAAATGGTGTTGATATTCAAAAATTCCATCATAAATTAAATGAGCAGTACCACTATGTAAAAATGCCACTGCAGAACAAACATACGCATTCTGACGATTTTTCGCGAATAAATAAAAAAGTTAGTAAAATATAGCTTACAAAAAAACAACAATAACGGTTAGTTCATGGTGTTGGTCTAACACACACGGAGTAATATACACGAAATGATAGCTTGGGAGCAACTTTTGTATGGGTACATGCGACAAGATTTTTACTTGTTGATGAAATGAAGTGGGAATATCAGAGAACGAGGAGAGACTGCAATGGAACTGCACCAGAAATAAATGCTGATTATGTGGGATCTCAAGTTTGCAAATTATTCCACTATCCTTCAGTATATAGACTAAGGATCCCATGCCTGAACCTCTTCCAATGTTCACAAAGAGTATCGAAAAATGTGAGGAGAAATCGCTCGCTATAACCTTCGCTTGAAATTTTTGTGTAGAAGATATGGATCACTTAGGTTACTGTTGTGCTGAGTTCATTAGAAGTTTGATCATTACACAAAATGGAAACAATTCGAAACTCCGTTTTTCCTATTCAAGGTGATACTTCAAGTTCAGTTATACTCGTACATATAGGTGGACTTTATAAGAAATGGGGAGAATGTTCAAATTTCGCGGGCTACATATATTCGATTGGCGATTTTTTTATGTTGGAACACTCGTCTCGAACATATGTGTACAGTTTCAGCTGCCTAGCTTGTTGGTGAAAGGCATTTTTGTTGATTTTCTGCTATGGAAAAAAAATCAAAGAATTTACATTGAATTTTGTGTAAAAAAGGAAATTAAGTGTCAGAAAAATGTTTACAAGCTTTTCACAGAAGATTGAGAAAATATGAATGACTACGCTCGCCCTGGATGCCCCAGCATACCAACAATCGATGAAAATGTTGGGAAAGTGAAAAAAATTATTATGGATAATAGTCGAATCAGTATTAGAGAAGTTTTTGAGGATGTCGGCATATTGGTTGACTCATGTCATGCAATTTTCTCGATAATTTTGGGTAGAGGTGGGTGGCAGTTCGTTCCAAAATTGCTGAATATTTCCCAAAAACCCGTCGCATGGGCACCGCTTGGGAGTTACTGAATGATGTCAAAGGTGATCCAGATTTGCTCAAAAATGTCATAACTGTTGATGTAGCATAAGTATATGATAATTACATCAAAACCAAACTCCAATCGTTTCAATAGAAGAGGCCAGGAGAGCCAAAACAAAAAAAAGTACGCTGAGTTCGATCAAATGTCAAGGTTTTGCTCAATGTTTTCTTCGACTACCGTGGCATAGTGCATCAGGAGTTTTTGTCACGAAGTCGTACAGTCAATGAGGAGTATTATCTTGAAGTTGTGCGCCGCTTGCGAGGAGCAATACGAAGAAAAAATCTGGTATTATAGAAAAACAATTCGTGGCTTTTGAATCACGATAATGCACCTGCTCAGTCTTATTGCTTATTCGTGATATTTTGGCCAAAACAAACACAGTAATCAAGCTTCAGCTACCTTATTCACCAGATTTGGTCACCAGCGACTTTTTTATATGATTGAAGAGACCTATAAAAGGACGGCGTTTTGCGACGATTGAGGAAATAAAAACCAAATCGCTGAGAGAGCTCAAGGACATACCAAAACGTGCGTATCAGAACTGTTACGAGGCCATTTCCTATAAATTTTGTGGAACTGGAAACTATCCATGCTCTTATCTGACACGGTGAGTCGTTTAAGTTTGACATCATTGTGGAATTGGTAAGCCATAATTTCATCAAAAACGTCGAATAACAATCAGTTCAAACAGAGAGAGTATTTAAACTAGCGGGTGTGATAACCATATGAGCCCCCTTTAGTTTCGCCCTTTTCCCAGAAGTAGAATAGACATACTACAAATTCTGTTAAAAAATACATTTTTTAGAAAATGCCCCCTTTTTCAGTTCATTATAAAAAAGGGTTATTTTTCAGCGCGCTGGATCGATGTCACATATTGTCAAAGTTTTCAAGTTGCTATATGCATTTTATGGGTATACCTTTCAAAAGTAGTTTGTTTTTGATTTATGGTCAGAAAACTGAAGTGGTGGAAATTTCCAAGATTTTTGCGATTTTCTATTGGAAGCCGATATATGACAAGGTTGAAATTTGGATTCAGTATCCCATTAAATATATAGACCCTTGGATGATTGAACTATATTATCCGGTGAAAAATTCAGAAATGACCACTACATGAACATGTAGCGGTCACTTCTGAACATGTTGAAAATCCTCGTGAAGAAAGGTAGAAATGGAATCTCTGGCGCGGAATTGATTCAAAACACACTCTGTTTCCAAATACCAGAACTATAATACCATCCTTGGCGCGTGTTGCACAAACTAAGTCTTCAGGAAAAGAAATCAACCAATATTGAAAATGAATTAAAGTAAATCATTTCATGTCAATTTGGTTGGTGGATCGCGCAAGGAGAGTATTGCAAATCGGGTGTTTGGGAACAGTTCTCGTTTTGTATTCATCCGCTTCAAAATAATCAAAGGAATGCAAATCCATATTACGTTATGCCCATGAAACTTGACTTATAATACATTATTCTATAGGGTCTTCCAGCAGGGACTTCCAAAATTTGACAGTTGTTAACGGTCATTTTGTTGAAACTATATCTGACAAATCAGTGGTCATGTATTCAGTCTGTTGTGCCAAATCATCATGGACTGATATATCATTCAACCACACGTGCAAATGATGAAATTGTTTTATCAAAGCGCGCAGTACGTGCAACGTAGATCTGCTTGAAATATCGCCGCTGTTCTTGAGAGTGTGCAGGGGAATCGGAAACAGTCGATTTCGCGTCGCTCACAAGAACTTGACCTTTCGCAGACCACAAGTTGGCGAATTTTGCATCATGATTTTGTCCTGCGCCAACTGACCCAGGAACTGAAGGTAAACTACCATAGACAACGACATGTGTTTGGAAAATAGGCTCTGGAGCAATTGGCAACTGACCCTGATTTTCATCGAAAAATCATCTTCAGCGATGAGGCCCATTTCTGGATAAATGGGTATGTGAACAAACAAAATTGTCGAATTTGAGACGCCATGAGATCCAAAAGTGTTCAATGCATCCCGAAAATATATGTAAATAAGCCACAAACCACACCGGTTCTCATCGCCAACATAACCCATGCTGTCGGTCAAATTCAGCCTGATGATGTTATATTCCACTCATAATGGCATCAATAGGTCTTTTAAACGACTTTGTTTCATTTAAATTCAAAGATAGGAAGCGCTCAATTAAATATGTTAATATACAGTGCATTCCTTCAATGCCACCCCCTTTTATTTTTTGAACGAGTCAACTCAAAAAATTTAAATGTGCGATAATGAAATTAATGCATGAATACTTTATTTTGAAGTGAAATTGACAGATGAAACTTTCAAGATGGCGACTTGGCGCCATCTGGGAAAAAAATTTAATGAAAAGGGGGACGATTACTTCACAACCCTAGAATACGAAGTCAATATCCTACTACAAAATGGCGGAACATTTGATAATTTCCTGAAGACAAACACATTATTATCGATATTTCTAGAAATATTCCTTTTTATCTACCATCAATTCCAACAACCTAATAAGGTTGAAAAAAAAACTGTGGGTTTTTTTTTGTTTTTGAAAACGACAAAAAATGTCAGTACGACATTGTTCAGTTAGAATATTCTCATTTAGTTTTCGGTTTTACTAGTGAAAAGGTACCACGTCAACAATCTCTAAAATGATCAATTATCGTCCATTGGAAAGAAAAATTGAAGCGATTTCCATTTATGGTGCGACGCGTAAAGGAACTTGTATCCAAATTCACAACTACCGGTATTGTACATAACAAAAACGCCCCCAGATCATCCGTCCATTCCGGAAGAACAGCAAGTGCAAATCCTAAAAGTCTACTTATTTCGTCGCGAATGTTTATGAGGAGGCTTCTTCTACTGTGTGGAGACTTTTGAAGAGGAATAGGTATCATCCATACAAAATTAAAATGGTACACCAATTAACTGAAGATGCACCTGATCGCAGAACAAAATTCTACAAAATCGTGACGGAAACCATTGCAAGGCATCCTACCTATCTCCACAATATTTGTTTTAGTGACGAATATACACTTTTTATACGGCAATGTTCACAGACAAAATTGCCGTTATTGGAGTGACACCAACCCTCACGTTTTCCGGGAAACACATACCCAATATCCAGAAAAATTAACGTTTGGGCATGAATATTGGGAAACCATATTGTAGGACCTTTATTTATCGATCATAATTCAACAGGAGAACTGAATTTGTATATGCTGGAAACTACTCTTCACCCTCTCATCACTGAAATCGTCGAAACAAATCCTAATGAATTTGATATTGATATTGTATTCCAAAAAGATGGAGCACCACATTACTCCAGACAAGTAAGAAACTATTTGGATACTACTTTTTCCATCCATTGGAATGGCCATCGAGGTCCATCAGAATGGCCAGCCCGCTCGCCAGATTTAACACCTTTGGACTCGTTTTTATGGGGCTATTTGAAGAAAAAAGGTGTACGAAACTGAACCTGCTCCAATATTGGATATACGGCAGAGAATAATAAATATTTGTAGAGATATTGACGTTACTGTGTTCGAAAATGTTCGGCGTGAAATATCGGATATATGTCAGGAAGTTCAAAGCAACCATTTCGAGCATCTTCTGAACTGACCTCAAGTTTATTAAGTCATATTATGTAGGCGTCATCATCATATTATGATGGCGCCCAGTCGCCATCTTGGAAGTTTCATCTGTCAATTTCACTTCAAAATAAAGTATTCATGCATTTATTTCATCATCCCAAATTTTAATTTTTTGAGTTGACCCGTTCAAAAAAAAAGGGGGGGGCATTGAAGAAATGCACTGTATGCTTTAGGTAACTCCGTGCACTGATTTGAATACAAAAACTCATTTGGGTGGACACCATCTGAAAGACTTCATTCGTTGATATGGATAAGGGCAGTTTCAGAAGAGAATAATATTAAGGATATAAGAAGAAATGAACTCTGCATATGAAATGTAGGAGCTATTTGTGAAGAAAACAATATATTGTGACACGAACTGAAAATGAATCAGTAATATGTCATAGAAAAATATTAATGATATTACAAAATTATAAATTGAATTGTTGTGTCAATGTCAATTTAATGTTTCTCGAAATTGAATGGTGTTTCATACATTTCAAATGTGATTTTCAAATTTTATTCACGGATTGGAAAAGTAGACAAATAAATATTACTGAAAAGTTAGATACATTCTCAATTGCATTTTATTCAAACGCAGTCTGGGCGAACATAGTATTTGATTTAGGGGAAATGAAAACCCAGAAATGATAACGATAACTCGTGTACCTCCGCAAACGTTGGGAACTGTTGAACAAAGAAATCGTTGAATGAAACGTTTCACCAGATGTCAATATTTTGTAGTTCAAACTTCAGCTTATTGAGAAGGAAGAAATTGTCAACTCCAAAATAACTTTGTAAAAGGGCGCATCTTTGAAATAATTTTCTGATTTCAGACCCAAAACACTGTATATGAAATAGTTTCTGACATGAGCACAAGACAGGATACTTTGGAAGATAGACTCAGTACAATGGAAGATAAACTGGTAGCACTTCAAGAACAACTAGATCTTCTACCTGACATGATAGCTACCAGAATACAGTCTCAGGTGAGTGACTAGTGACGCTTAAAAACTATCACCCACACTTCCACTGGAGCTTGTGACTGAAAAATAACTAGACCTACTACAATGTTGAAAGAAATGCATAAAAGTCATGAATATATCAGGTTAGTAGTACTACACTATAAATGCGAAAGTCACTCACATAACACACACTCATTTATCTCTTTCTCTCCATAGAAAGCTGAAATTCGGTATATAGGTGCTTCTAAGGTCTTAAATGGGCACTAAGAAAGGATTTGCGAATATTCCTACTGGGGCGCCCCCGTGGGGGTTAAAGATTCGCGTTTACATATGAAAATTACCTTTTCATTACTGTTTCTTCGTATGGCTATATTTTGAAAGGCTGAAATTTTGTATGTAGGTTCGTACAATACAAAAGAATTTTCAAGTATTTTAACTGGGGCGCCAGTCGAGGGATGAAAATTCGCGTTCACAAAATAAACTTACCTTTTCATCACTGTTTCTCCATACCGAAATATTTTCAGAGCCTGTAGATGTGCAATAAGACAGGATTTTTTTCCTTTTTTCCCCGCAGCTGGTGCATCTGTCCATAATATGATCAATATGACCCCGTACAGCATGTAATTTGAATGAATATATTTTAAGATATAACAGATCTGAAATGCAGCGACATAGCGGTTGTGGCGGTACCGGGTCCCAAATTTTTAATTGTTCTGTAGATCACATTCAAATCTTTTTCTCAAAAAATGAACGATATTCTTGACGTGTTCTTTGAAGAAGGTTTAAAACTCTATCTCTTATTTCTTGGAGTTGGATAGACCTAGTTCATAGCTTGTTTCCGTAGTTTTTTTCAGAAAGAATGATATGGCATTTTCTTTGATAAAACTTAGTTCTCTCTGAAAATTACTTTCCAAAAGTGGAATATTTAAAAGCTAGTCTTCGAAGCATACTATTGAATGTTGCTACTTTGTGCTGAACAGATGTGTCGAAAAAGTATGTATGATTAGGTCCTTGAAATATGGGTCTTGGAAAATTGTATTATTATGTTGATTATTGATTTCAGTAAAAGTCAAGTCTACAAAATTCATTGAGTTATTCGCCTCTCTCAGAAGTGAATTCAATCGATGAGTAAATGGAATCGACAAATTCGACGAACTCAACAGTCTACAAGTATAGCAGCATCTACGAACCTGTCCCATTTTGTAAACGTGTATATTGGATACTCCTTATGCATTTTTACCTATCTAGAAAACTCAATACAACAGTCCATTTAATTTCATCTCTCTGTTTTCCTTTCAGCAAGAAAAAATCGAACAGCGACGAAACTTCCTTCATCCAGAATCAGCGGCAGGTCTCCAACAGGCCCGAAGTGTACCTCCTGGATGCCCTTGGCCTGGTCCAACAGTATTACCGCCTCTGGGAAAGTCTTGTATTCCTCCATCATCTGGACAGAGTTGACTCACTTAGAGAGTTACCTTCTGAGAGCAGTATTTAGTTGCATATAAAACCTATACTTTGTATGAGTGACATGGATTGAGTTCCATCATTTCATATCAAGACAATTTTTTTAAATTGTACTTTGCCAATGCTTTCGCTCTAAATTCTCAGGACATCTGACTGTAGTGTAGTTCATTTGAGATTGACTCTACCTTGGTATATTTCATATTCTCGAATATTTTTTTTCCTTCATATTTAATATTTTCTCAAAATTCATATTTCACATGATTAGAGAGCCTTTCTAAGGAAAAATGTTTTGAAATACCCAAAGGCATATTCAATTTTTTCTCGGCCTCCCCCCACCACTATGACGTATTAATTGCTTTTTTTATTGGTTGTTGTTTGGTGAAGTTTTTTTTGTTGTGCAGTGAAGTCAAGGCGTTGTGACCTTGAAGTGTCTGGTGCATGGATAATCATCCTGAACTGAGAAGTATCTGAAAAATGTATAAACTGGAGAGATACATCAAATTATTCAACAGTATTAAAAAAAGCTATAGTTGTATGTCCTAGATGAAATCTCTGCTAACAAGTGCCAATTAAGACAGGTTAGTACTATTTCTACTGAGAGCTGAAATAAGTTTTTCTACTTTGTAAATATATTTCAATTTTTACCTTTCACATTGAAACAAATGGCACATTATGTAACACCATGTAATTCTTCAATGAAACGATTGTGGATGATTATAGTATTTTTAGTAATCACAGAAGTAACCAACGAAAAGCACATCCATATTTATATACACAAATTAGGTTCAGTGAAATGAAACTGCGTTCTCCACTGCCCACAGTTGTGAATTTGAAATAAATTGAATAAATAACTGACTTACGTCAAGGAAAAGTGATCATAATTTTCCTTCACTGCCTACTATAATTGAATTGTAGTCCACGTTTAAACAACTTTCCTGGTACAGCTAGTTGATGAGAGAACCAGAAAAAAGGCATGTATTGGATATTTGCGTTTATGAAACAAATAAAATAACTTCTGTTCTATGGGGTTATAAAATATATAGAATATCTGGTGGAACCATTTATTTTCAACTGTTATCTACATGTCCCCTTTTCAACGTATTGTGAATAATAGGCATCGTTTTCTGGCAATTACAGTGTACAAAATGTATGATTGACAGCGTGAAATTTGATTTCTTGGAAATCACCCTCTTGGTAAACTGGAATATCACGTTAATAATTTTCTCCGTCAGTGTCATGGAATAGCCGACTCGACAAAAATACTATTCAATACTGTGTTGATGACTATGTTTTCGAGTTCCACAAATCAAACCATTGACGAACAGCAAGAAATCAAAGTTTTGCTCGAATATAATCTTCTCTGAAGTACCGATAAATTCAAAGGAGTCGTTTGAATTCTTACTGTCAAGGAGGCTGGAAGATTAGACAACACATTCTCCATCTTCACACTTTCCTCTATTCAGTTTGTATTTCAAAGATTCGTTATGGAATTGAATCAGATATCATTCACAGGATTTCCAAACAATATAGTAAATGAAAGAAATAAAATTTTACATACATGGAACACTGTCATCCTCACTGGTAGACATTCGATGTTTCGCCGTGTTTTCGTACAATTCAGGTTTCATGTAAAAGTAAAAGTAGCTATTTCGAGAGAAATTTTTCTGTTTCAGTTGCTGTCTGAAAAATACTTTTTTGCATTATCTACACGTGTATGTATAAAGTTACTTCCTTTAAAATTGATCGCTTCCTTCCTTTCTTTGGAAAATTTCCACATTTTTTGTATCAAGATGGAGAAGTAGGAAGCCCAAACTTTTCTTTCCAAAGAATTAACCTCCTCTGAAAATATACCTCCTCCATTTCAAATTTCAGTATATAATATTTTCTCAATTAGTCTCTTTGTATCGTACGACCCAGCTGTATGAGCAGAAGGAAAGACAGCTTTCTATATAGACGATAGAAGAGGTTAGGTATGTGGTTAGTATTGCAACAATCATACAATTCGCAATTGGTATATACGAAATATTTTGTGTTTTGTTTCCAATTCCTTTCACTTATCTCAATAATTGATTCATTGTTGTCATAATATATTCATGGACTTATAAATCAGAGTTATTGTTTCGAATAGTTTCTATCATTTTCTATCTATATCCTTAAATTGATGTTCACCGGTAAGCATTACGAAATGATATCACCGAGATATGGTGGTATTTTTCCAATTCCCCTATTAACTCAAGGCGTATCTTGAAGATGTGTACAAACGGAGACTACGACGTAGCTACCGCAAGGAGTAGCGAAGGAAATTTCATTTCAATTTTCAGTTGCATTTCGTTAAAGATAGTACTTGCAAATGTTGGCAGTCGAGAAAAACATTTTTACATAATTTTATATGTAAATATGTAGGTATAAAAACTTTTAAACGCTTGATAAGTAACTTTAACTTCAATATTTTGTACGATAAATGGATTATCTGAAAAATACTTGTGAGTACCAATCTTTCTCTCTCTTGTTGATCAGAAGTCAAAAACCAATTAGTGAAATTAATTTTATTGAAAATGAAATACAGGATATCTCAAGATCTCTTCTAAAAAAGTGAGACTTCATAAATGAGCACTACCGATTATGGCTAATCGACAGTTTGAACTGCCATGCAGTATGTAATTTCTATATAATATTGAACTATTTGTTACTTAATAAGTTAGAAGTCATTGAAATCGTCCATAAAAGCCATATACTTCTGGGATGTATTTCGAAAATCATTTAAATTTCCCAGTTATGGAGTTGAGTTGATTGAGAACTGTTGTTGAGTCATTGCTTCTGCGATGAAATTCAGTCCTCTGAAATCATACATTTCGCTCTCTGAGATGAACAATATCTGATTATTCTGTAGAGAATGTGTATTTGAACTATGTGATAATATAAGAAGGACCAACAGCAATAACATTTCATAAAAGCAATACCATATACCACATAGAAATTTTGGTAAATTGAAAATTGATTGCAATGAATTATAACACAGTCAACTACTCAACTGATATTTTTTGTTATCGATAAAAATGCACTGTCTGAACAATTCATTTTATTTAGCAGATTTCGTAAAAGTTGTAGAAAAGAAATGGCTACCATGAAGTTCAAACCTACTAAATCTGACACGATCAAATGTAGTAAAAATTTCAGGTTAGGTTGTTAAGTCGTAACCTAACCCAAGTTCAGAATAAATTTCAATGCATGCATCTCATCTTTATGTTGTTTCTGCCTTTTTGGGGTGATCCTGAAATACTCTGCATATATCAAACGTCAATGGAGTGAAAGACTTCTGAGTGTTCACAACTGCAAAAATGTGACCAACTCACAGAGATCAGAACATCTTGAGGGTGTACAGGTACTCATTTTATCTTTCGGACAAATATGGTAAGTAAAAACATTTTTGAAATGGGAAGTGCACCTCAGTAGTTGTTTACAGCTGATTCTCGGCCTCCCCCCACCACTATGACGTATTAATTGCTTTTTTTATTGGTTGTTGTTTGGTGAAGTTTTTTTTGT
>NW_019290556.1:100887-127429 GCF_000500325.1 Leptinotarsa decemlineata | reverse complement strand
AACAATGTTCAGCAAGCTCTTCATCATTCCTAATGTTCATCAATTCTGTAAATCAATCAATTAACTATATTGAAGCGTGTGTATATAGATATAGGTATAAGACAGTCAATTGTATATAATTGAATATCCTGAGTGGTAGATGGAAAGCACAACACAAGTACTTTAGTTACTTAGGTGCATCCATCCTCACACTCAGGGAAATATTAACTGTAAATATAACTGCAAAAACTGTAAAAATGATGACCTACAAAATAAATCTTGTATCTGTAGAGCGGGAAGGGTGAATGTAGGCTCACAGCACTGCGACCTATCGTACATTTTTCCGAGGAGTAGTCCTTCCAGGTCATCGTCCATTCTGTCCTTACCATGAGGGTGGACAGGTCATTAGGAGACATCTCCTTTATATCGCCAGGTGTAGGCCAAGACTCGCATAAGGCATGCCTGACAGTTTCATCTTCCTGTTCATACATCCTGCATAGATGTGTGTTCACTAGCCCCATAATATGGAGGTGTTTCCTCAGTTGACAGTGGACAGCCAGAAATCCTAATGTTAAGCGTAGATTTTCCTGGTCATCGCCAGATATTTCTTTGGCGCCAGCTTCCCAGGGTCATCCAAGGTGATCCTGGCAAGACTGCATCCTTTGATTTCATCCCATCTTTTTAGGGATTGAGCTTGGGTGTGATGTTTGGCTAGTCCCGCAATTGTCGAAGTCATCAGGTCATAGGTATCACTGGGTCCTAAAATTCTTAGTCCAGACGCTTCCTTGGCTAAAGTGGAAGCGGCTGTTTTGTCCGTTTTATTGTTATTCTTATATTCGTAGCTCCATATCTCAATGAGTATCCATTTCAATGTGTCTTGGTTTAATAATGATCGATAGAGAATATTGTACTCGATATATTGATGCTGTTCACTTTTTTCAAATTTAAATTTTTTGCGTAACACTATATGAATTGAATTCAAATTGAACCGAAGCTCTGTCGAAACAGCCCGGAAACCAGACGTTTGGCAATAATAGTGTTGGTGAAATGACACTTCAACGTTGGTTTACGAAATTTCGTTCCGGAGATTTCAACCTCGAAGATAAGCCCCGAAGTGGCCGACCTTCAGTGATCCAGGACGAGGATTTGTGGACATTGACGGAGACTGACCCATCATAGTGTTTCTCCCAAAAGCTAATCTCTCCTGAAGAACATTTCCTTTCCAGTCAAATAAATGATGTAGCTACGAAAATGTGAACACAAAACATTTTGCTTTCACATCAAGTCTGTTCTCTCGTGACAAGATCATCTTCAAGACTTTCAATTAAAGTTTTCACCCACAGGATGGAATAAAGTCAATATATGTTGGTCATGTAGGTCACCATCTTGGAGTCGACGGCCGAAGTATCTTCGAATCATTTTTGAACTCAACAGGGTTCAATTACATGAGAAAAGTTGTTCATTTAGTTTCACAGACCAGTAGGATTCCCAATATTTCTGAAAGCAGTGAAAATAATCAACTATTTTGATTTGTATCAAGTTTTCTGGAACCTTTTGCCTCAAGTTCATCACTCCAGTCAACTTTGGCTAGTTAAAACTTCACTCATTCGTGATTTCTACTGGGAAATATTCCTCATATAACTTTCATGGAGTTCTTGTGCTCCAGTAGAGTTTTTCACTCGTTTGCTCTCTTCAATATTTTCGCTCACCCGTACTGAAAGTCGAAATGTAGTTCATAGTTCAAACACAAGTGAATTTATTTTTCGAGCTCGCCGTCTCTTTCTGGCTTCCGATATTCTCTGCAACTACGCTAAGTGAGTACCAACCTAATTTTCAAACTCTAAACTCGATATTTCTAATGGGATTTTTTATTTTCGCTCCAGCTTGGTGTGGAAATTTTAATTAACTCATTCTCAGCATATTTATATTACATGCATCATTACACTGCACATGTCGTTTGGAAGCATACCGGGATGCGTGTAATTGCCACAATATGCCGTTATTTGTTGTTTTTGTTGCGAATTGGATGAATGAATTAGGACTTCTACCTATTAGGACTTCTACCTATTCGAAGACCCTTTTACTACAGATATAGGCTGGTGAAACAAGCTACGGAAAGCAAATCTCTCAAATGAACGAATGTACTATCCAAGGCTACATTATTTTATGAGTTTGGGTTCAGCTTAGCACTCATGACAGGTCCAAAGAGCTCTGACTGGTGTTGGATCAAAATACTTTGTTTTTGAACTCTAGTTTCGAATAGTTGAATTGCAGTGAAAGCTGCATAGAAAAACAGATAATGAATCTTGTTTGGCGGCGATCTCAGCCGCATCTGGGAGCCTGTTTGTCATTGATATCCGTGGTTTGAGTTCTTGGTCAATCAGAATATTCATGTAGTAAGTCTTCATTAGAGAAAATATCATTGACCTCTTTTCATTTTTCCATTCAGAGTTCTTCCATGGACAGTCCAACAATACATTTGAGGTCTAGTCAAGCACCAATGATCTATGACAGATCGAAACAGCATTGAAATGTGTTTGATTACGAATTCTTCGTTATTGGGTTCGAGTTCCAATTGAGCTTAGGCACTTCCTACCAAAACGGATGAAACATGCAACAGTTCGGGGAAGGTGGACAGGTCTCTGGGAGACATCTCCTTTATATCGTCAGGTGTAGGCCAAGACTCGCCGAACACACACTGACTTATTAACGATAACTCCAGACATTCGCATAAAACATGCCTGAGTGTTTCATCTTCCTGTTCACACATCCTGCATAGTGTGTTCACTAGTCTCATATTGTGGTGTTTCCTTAGTTGACAGTGGCCAGTCAGAAATCCTACTGTTAAGCGTGGATTTTTCCTGGTCATCGCAGATAATCCTTCGGCGCCAGTTTGCCAGGGTCGCCAAGGGTGATCCTGGCAAGATTGCATGCTTTGATTTCATCCCATTTCTCTTAAGGGATTGACCATGGGTGTGAGGTTTGGCTAGTTTCGCAATTATCGAAGTCATCAGGTCGTAGGTGCCACTGGGTCCTAAAATTCTTAGTCCAGCCGCTGGACTAAGACTGTTTTTGTCAGAAATTCCACTCCTGGTTATTTCTTTTGTGACGATTGAGATACCAGCCAGTTCTATATGAACCACGCTGACATTTTTTCCCCTTTCCCACTCAATCCTTAGGCTTAGTGATCTGGAGTACACTCCACATCCTGAGCCTTCTTCGGTTTTTGAGCCGTCTGTATAAATGCGTATTGCATTTGTAGCATCTGACTCTGTGTTCTGTTTAATTTGTATTCTGTAAGGTTTCTCAAACACAAACCTGGGTTCAATTGCATCCTTGGTTGCCTGCAGCAGAGGTTGCACAGTAAGCTCTTCTTGCCATAGGCTCAACCTCAATTGACCCATTCCCACTTCGAGGTTTACATCAGCCGTGCGCAATCGTAACATGGCCTTTAACGCAACCTCTTTAACGTACAGGTCCAGAGGGGTCATACCACTGATTAACCCCATTGCAGCTGTTGGTGTTGTTCTCATGGATCCTGTGATGTTTAAACAAGCCAATCGCTGAATATGATATAATTTTAGGATGGCCGTTGCTTGTAGAACTTTCGGTCCCCATGCAATGGCTCCGTATGTTTACATAGGTCTTATTATTGCAGTATAGATCAAGGTAACCAAACGGGGTGAAAGACCCCATGCGCATTTCACTGTCCTCCGATTTTGCTCATAAGCCACATATGCTCTTTTTGCTCTACTCTGTAGGTAAGCTTCCTATCGAGGATAGTATCAAGGTATTTCACCTCTTCAGAGAAGTTCAGTTTGCTTTTGAAGATTTCGGGAGGTTTTAAGCCCGATAAACTTTTTTTCCTGGTGAGAAGGACCATTTCAGTCTTCTTGGGATTGATCGGCACTGAGTGTTCCTTACACCATGTTTCTATTAATTTGAGCTCATCCTGTGCTCTATCGCCCAGTGTGTTCATAAATTCACCTGCCAGCATGATAACTATGTCATCTGCATATGCCATTGTGTAGAATCCATTATTGTTGAGGTGATTTATTAGGGTATCCAGAACTATGTTACAGAGAAGAGGTGATAAGACTCCTCCCTGTGGACATCCTCTCAAGACCAGTCCTCTCACTGTGATGTCTTCTACACTGATACTCATTGCTCTACTAGAGGACATCTAAGTATCCATTCTGCTACTAAGAGAGGTACATTCCTGGTGTGTGGTTGCTGGGTAATTGTTGGGAAGGTTGTTTCATCAAACGCTCCCTCGACATCTATGAATATACCTAGGGTGGATTCTTTATTGTCCAATGATCTTTAGATTCTGCCAACCACATGGTTAAGGGCCGAATCAGTAGACCTTCCCAGAGTATATGCATGCTGAGCATGGAGCTATTTCCCAGATTTTTTAGCTACTGCGATAGACATTATCAGAGGCTATGAGGCACCAGATGAAGTGGAATTGAAATGAGAACTTTCATTATTTGTTTTTGGTACATAATGAACGTTGGTACATTGGAAAGTGCATAGTAGCTCTGCTTCAGGTTTTGCATGTTTAAGGACTGGACTAGTTTACATGTTGAGTTTTCGGTTCGGGTTCATCATGCTTTATCTCAGTTTCCATTAGTACAGCTAGCTGGGTTAGTGGTTTGTTTCAACAAATTCAATTGAGTCACTATGCTCCCAACTGAAGGTAAATAGGGTTAGTGGATGTTCTCCCTGTTCTTAGACATTGTCAGTCTTGTTCCTGATGTGCCTGATAATTGCGGTTCAGATAGGCCTGGGGTGAGATTAGATGCATTGTTGAACTCTAGAGTAACTCCGGATTGTGGGCTGTCTACTAGCTGATCGCCAGCGGGAACTCGTCGAGGATTACCTTCTGGAATACCCTTCATGGCTCCTTGAAGTCTGGCTGAGGAAAACATGAGCTTCTTCCTCCTGATCCTTCTAGAGCCCACGCACGAGAGGTTTCCAGGAGGTGGTCATCGTATCAATGGCAGCGGCGTTACTGCTGCTGAGAGTTCTGTTGACATATCGGCTTCGAAGTTCTAGAAATCTCAAATTGATAGGCCTGAGTTCAACAGTATCATTGAGTTTGTTGAAGGTAATCAGCGAGGGAGGTTGCCTATGTTCCAGAGTAGTCTCCTCTCAGTTGTTAATTTGCGATGGGATTTTCTCGGGAGATTGCACAGTAGCTCATAATTCCATAGTCCAGGATTGGTCTTACAAACATTCTATATGCGTGTATCAGGGTCTTACTGGCGCATCTTCCGAACTTGCCTATCAGTGCTTTCATAAAATTCGCTCTTTTTCGGACTCTGTCTCCCTAAGTAGGTCACCGGGTCTTGGAGCTCTCCTGAAAGTTTGAGATCCAAGTTGTCAGTGGATGATTTTATGAAACAAAGTGGAATTTATCTCCATTTTCATATCATTGGTGGTGAACGTGACTTCATTTCTATTGGATAGATTGAATGGCCAACACATTTAATTAATGTCAACTCCTTTTTTCTTTTTCTTTTTAATTTCCTCCTATACCCTCCCTGTAGTAATTCTGAGTGGTGTTCAGTATATGTGTTTCTTCGTACAATATAATTCGAGTGCCTTTCTTGAGTGCATTTTTGGCCACAGCTCATTTGTCGGTTTGCTCGAGACGAAAATGTCTGTTGTGTCCAGAGAGCCATGTACATTTCGTGGTTCGGATGTACACCAATCCGCTGCTACAAGGGGTTCGGTATAACCCTGGTGTTGCTAATGGCTCTCTGGGGTCCTAAGGTAATCTTAGACTCTCTATGATAGCTTTAGTAGGCCTGCATTTTGGTTTCTCCAGAATTTCACCAATACGGTCGTAACACTTTCAACACGGAGGAGAAATACGTTTCCATTAGCTGGCCTAGATGGAGTTACTTTGGCATTATCTCTTAGGCTTATCTCTATGAAGATATGTGAATAAGTTTCAAAAGAAGAATCTCAGGTTTACAGATGCATCGAGCCCTCTCAACCAACGTTTTAATCACTTGTTCATCCTGTTGTGGTCAGTGGTTGGAGTATCTATTCGGATACATGTATGTGTGCATTGGTTTTCTGTATACTCTATGAACTAACGTCAGTTCACGTAAACATCCGAAACGCAGATAGTTTCGCGTTCCATTGTGAATTTTCCAGGAGCCTTTGAGCAAGCGGGATTGGGACCATTGTGTTGGGTGCATTATATTGATGATACGTCCATAGTATGGCAGGACACTGAGAAGAAACTGGAAACATTTCTATATTTATACTCTCAACCCATAATTTCAATTTAAAATGGAACGTAAAATTCAAAAAACTCTTGGACGTTCTGAATGTATCCACTAAATTTCAGATCAGTCTATCAACAGAAAGAAGGTCAAACTTCATTTACTGAATATGAACCAATCAAATGAATAAATAAACATAAAAAACGAGCAGGGCAAGCTACATGAAACCAATTGAAAAACAATGAAGGACAAAATATTATATTCAACATTATTTCACCAAATTTCATAATAACTACTTCATCTACGGAACTCTCCTCGGGAGAAAATTCAACATAAATCATGATTCAAGCTGAGCCAAACACAACAAAAACGAACACCACGCAACATTCAGTTTCCACTCCTTGCTGTAAAGTACACAAATTCGAATCAACTTATGGCTGGAGAAAAAGAAGCTATATAACCTATTTATGTTCTTGCGACTATCAAGAACTATATTTCACGCAAGTTTCCTGAAGTTTTTGACTAAAATACCCAAACAGCCGCACGTTCGAGGATGTTGCGGTATTTAGGAAGCCATAGTGTCTTTTGATAAATTATGCAGTTGATAGTAGACATGATGTATGGTATAAATATGATATATTGTTTGAGATGAGGTAATTTGGGGAACTACTGGCAATACATTTCACAAGTTTATTGTATGTAATATAATTTAAAACATGCTTACCTGAAGAGAACCATGTTAACATTCGATGGCATCCATATACAGTGTGATCAAACTCAAGTCGGCACTACTGCGAATTTCTTCATTATTAAAGATACGAGTTACGTAGAATCACAAGAACTAGTAGTGTTTTCTTCGCTGATTACCGTGAAAAACAATTCATTACAGAAAATATATTTTGTTCAAAGAGATATCCCACCTTGATTGATTGCCAACTCTTTCCTGAACCTAAAAGGTTATTATGGATTTCATCATAAAAGCAAAAATGACGGAGTTATGCACCTTTTTCATAAAATTGAAAATAAAAACAAAATAATACGATGTACATGAATTTCATCAGTTCAAACTTCCATTGCCTAATATGATTCTACTATGATTCGAAATCGAAATAATCAAGAGACAAAATGGAAATGACCACAGGATGAAAATAAATGAAAGAGGAATGAAAATGAAAATGAGCAAAAAATTCAAAAATGAATTAGAAAATTGAAAGAGATTTCAAACCAAGTTACTTCACGACGTTTCAATTGTTGATACCCAGCACTTTCACATATCATCTCTTCCCTCTCAGCATCATCGATTTAGTGGGATTTGATCATTTGACGGGAGTTGACCGTTTTCCGCTTGATAACAGGTTTCCATGTGCTGCGTATCTTTAGGCTAGCTTGGCGGAATACGTCGATGGACAACATATAAGCGGCTTCTTAGGACTTTCTCTTGAACCAGTGTTCCTTCCTGTGGATGATCTTCTCTTGGTACCACTTGATGTTATGATGCTGTCTTCTAGCCAAAGGCTGTTTCACCATCACTTTGGAGTAACCATTTCGTTGAAGGTCGTTTCTGAGTCTGAAAGTACGATCCACATGAGTCTTGATGATTTCATTTTTGGAGATTGATGCTGGTTGGATTCGTGATTCAGATACTGTCCCGTTAAAGTGGGTGTTCGATATACAGATTTCCCACTTAGTAGTTATCCTTTTCATGAATACGTCTAATAATAGTAATACGTGGTGGACTTCCTTCTTCATTATGAAAGTGATGAAAGGTCCCACGCTGTTGATGTGCTTCACCAGGTGTTTCAACACCTGGTGAAGCACCTGGTGAACACCAGGTGTTTCAACACCTGGTGAAGAGGACCGACACTAAGTGGGAAACATCTGTATATCGAGAGCCTACTCATACGGGACAGTATCTGAATCACGAATCAAACCACCACTCTGTGGTTATTTTAATTTTTATAGTGGATGCCTGTCTACTCGATGTATGTGAGTTTTTCTCAAACTCAATCATCACATCTAATTTGAGTTCATCACTCATTGCATTGCCAGCTGCTTTTATTATCTACCAAGCTCGTGAAACTGATTCTCTATTTTGCTTATTGTTCCTTGATATATGGGCAGTGAAATAGAAAATTTCTCATGTAATAGGCGAGCTACTTCCTGTTGTGTTTGGGTTTTATCTCCGTAACCAGTCATTTGTAGAACTGTTATTTCATACATTTCCGTTAATCTTACCATTTGTCAGACTTGTTGTTAACGAACTTCAAACTTAAATTGAAATACTGACAACTAATGTTGTAACATACAAAACGAGTTGACAAGGCGTTTTAAAGTGACGTTGCCATGGAAATTATTTACAGGTTTTTAAAGGATTACATCTGAACAGAACATTGCTGTGGATTTTGCTCACTTTATTATTATCAATGAAATAAGTTTTGAGTATATTGCAATAAGGTTTGAGTGTATTTTATCGAATTTCGGTAACCACATGATTTGTTTCATCGTATATGTTGCAATAAACCTGAAAGCGATAGCATTTTTGCATAGAGAATGAAGAGACCTTTCAAACGATTCATCACAAGACTATACTTCTCATTTGGAAAATTGGGGGTTGTACCTATCATTCGACGGGGGTTGAAGGTAAGGGTAGCATTATTGCGTTGAAGTATGTCAAATTATGATTTAAATATGGAGTGTTTCGGGATTTTGTTGAAATATGTATCGTAACCGAATTAATGAATTTATTCCATTTGGCTTTTACACACTGTATGAAGAATATTTCAAACTACTTATGCAAATTTAGTGTGCGATGGTCCGCCTATTCAAATACACAAGACGAATGACCCTATTTTCCGGACATTAGACCAATATTGGAGAGCTTCCAGATTTCTCCAGATTCAAGCGACACTGGCTATGTAGCGAGAAAGCCGTTCGAAACCATTAGATGCGACACGTGACTCAATTTTCTTTGCTAATTACCTCGAATCGATATTTAATACGTCGGAGTCGACGACGTATTGGTCCTGAAACTCGGCAAGCTACCAGAAAACTCAATTAAGTTGGATTTCTGGAAAAGCAACAAGTTTTTTGTTTATCTTGACGGTTCAGTTTCGTATGCTATAAAAGCGTGTTTTTTAGTCTTTTCAAACTATATTTATTTTATCTAAACTTTAGGATCAATCAGCCGTATATTGTTTAAAAAAATGACCATTAATATTTTCCGATTTCGGAGAGGGAGCCTGAAAATGAACTACCAAGCCCAAGGAAGGCAGCAGGGTTACAAATATGGCAGCAGGCGCGCAGAGGATGGTTACAAATGAGGCAGCAGGCGCGCGTGTTAATAAAAAAAAACCTTTTTTCAAATAAAGAAAATGTGAAGTGAGTTCGGATCATATTAAGGAGGTTGCGTACAGCGCCATCTGCCCGCAAATAGATCAAGCAATAATGTCTTTAATTCTGTCAAATACAGATCCCGAGCATTCAAACGGGAATAAATATGAAATGTTTGATGAACTTTATTTATCAATAATGGTTAACAATGATGATTTCATATAACAAGTGCACACCGTCGTGATCGATGGCGACTTGACAAGTGAATTCGCTGCGGTGTTGCCGACTGAATACATGACATGCCCCTTTTCATAAAAATAAAAAAATGTAAGAAAATTCTAATTATCCCATGAATGAATATCTGTTAAATTTATAAATAAAATTAGAGCATAATTATAGTTGTATCATAAGTGGATGAATACCCATATACACACATGTATATATGTCTACACATATTACAATCAAGAGTTATTAAAGCAGGCTTATCAAATATGATGAAAAAATCGGTAGTATCATGTGTTGCAAAAAGAAAGAAAAAATAAAAAAAAGTTCACAAGGATAATCTATCAGGAGCTCTAACTATTCGACCACTTCTACTTTGTGATTTCACTCTCATTAGTGGACTCAGTATTTTGGATACCAATTTCACATTTCGGTTCGGAAACTTCTCCATTGTTTATGATAATTTGTTTATCTGGGAACACTAGTTCTGCATTCTGATGGGAATGCAGAACTAGACACTTTCCTGAAGCACATCAACAACGTAAGTCCTTCAATTACTTTCAGAATGGAGGAGGAAGTCCACAACGAATTGCCTTTCTTAGACGTATTGGTGAAGAGGACCGACACTGAATGGGAAACATCTGTATATCGAAAACCCACTCACACAGGACAGTATCTGAACCAGAAATCCAACCACCATCAATCGACTGAGAGAGAAATCATCAAGACTATACTAGAACGTGCCTTCGGGCTCTGTAATTCAAAGGAAAGTCTTGAAAAGGAACTAGGTATCATAAAAAATGACCTTCAACGGAATGGTTACTCCAGAGTGATGGTAGAACAGACTTAAGCAAGAAGACAGCAAGAGCTCCACAAGGAAGAGAAGCCGCCACAACCAGTACTTGTACTTTCCTACATCAGAGGATTATCGGAGAGGATAAGAAGGATTTGGTCCAAGTATAACATCAGGACCTATTTCAGATCTGGGAACACTATCCGTAGCAGCCTCACGAAAACCAGGCCACCAAACGCGGACTGCGATTCTAAGAATTGCATTTACCGGATACCCTGCGAGTGCGGAAAATCATACATCGGTGAAACTAAGAGGCCATTGAAAGTTCGCATTGCTGAGCACAAGAAACACACACATAGCGAGGAGAAACCAGCAAATCCGGAATAGCAGAGTATGTTTGGACTCATCAACATGATATCAAGTGGTCTCAAGCTGAAATCATCCACAAGGAGGAACACTGGCTTAGGAGAAAATTCAAAGAAGCCGCGTATATGTTGTCCAACAAAGCATTTAGTCAAGCTAACGTAGAGATACGTAACATATGAAAACCTCTAATCAAGCGTAAAACGACCAACTCCCGCCAAATGGTCGTCTCCCGCTAAAACCAATGAAGCGGAGAGAGGGAAGAGGGGATAGGAATAAGTCCAGTTATCACCTGAAGACGATTGTGGATACTAACAATCGTTTTCTTTGTAATTTCAGTTTTTTTTATTTAATAAAATTGTTATTTTCGGTTAATCTATTTAATTTTTTCAGGGATTTCAAATTGATTTATATTATATTAGACAATGGAAGCCCGAACTGATGAAATTCAACATTATAATCAGTGGGGTTCGTTTTATACCCTGAATTGAATATCTTGGTGCAAGAACTTGTTGGCTTACCGGCAATGTTGTTCTCAGTTTACGTATAATGAGAAGATCACAAGAAGCAGGTAAATGTTGTTTTGGCGTTATTATAATTGAGAATCGCCAAAAATGGATCCCCTTCATCTTGAATGGTTTTAGTAAATAAGCTCTTGACCAGTTTGGATGGCTCTTTCAAACATTCCGTTAGATTTTGGGTAGTATAGACTAGATGTTGACAATATGATTTCTACCAAATTTTTGAAATTCATAGGACGTGAATGGTGGTCCACTGTCTGAAAAAATCTGTTGAGGTAGTCCGTTTGCTAAGAATATATTCTTCAAAGTAGAAATCATGGTTTCTCCTGTTTTATTAGTTATTTTATGTACAACATAAATTTGCTGAAGTAATAATAGATTTAAAATCTGTGCCAATTTTTTGCCATGGGAGGCTAGGAATATCGTGTGGCATTAAAGGTCCCCTAGGATTAGATTCAATATATAATTGACATAATGGACAAGAAAGAATAAGCTTTTCAATATCTTCAGACGAGCCAGGGTAATAAATGACCTCCTACGCTCGTTATTTACAGGCAACTACACCCTGATGAGATTGATGTATCAAGTTTAAAAACTTTTGTTTTTTATAAAAAAGCACATCTTTGTCTAAAAAGATATCATCTTTGATAATCCAGTTCTTTTTTATTTCACTTTCAACATTAGTTTTGTGTTTTGGCCACCCGTTCAAGACATAATATTTAACTTTTTGGAGTTCAAGATCATCATTGATTGCTTCTTGTAATCTTTTTTCATTCTCTGATCTGGTTGCTATCGCAGAAAATAACTTCAAATTTGTTTTTAGATAGTCTGTATTCATAGTTTTTTCGGTTGGGTCATGACTCAATGTATCAGGAATTTGCATATTTTTTCCTCGAACAAACGTAAGTGTGAATCTATATTGCAGTAGTTCCATAGCAAGTCTTTGAATTCGCGGTGTCATGTCATCGAAAGGTTTTTTTAGAAGTCCTAGTAGTGGTCTATGATCGCTTTCAATTTTAAATCCACTCAAGCCAAATAAATAGTATCTGAATCACTCAGAACCGAAAGCAATGGCCAAGAGCTGAGATGGAGTCAACGAAATACTTGCGAACTCGATTGGCTTATTATCTTGACTAATGAAAGCACCGAGACCGTATGGTCCAACATCGACGGAAAGTACTACATCTTTTGAAGGATCAAAATACGATATTGTTGTCGCAATAGAAATCAATTGTTTCGAACGATTGAAACATTTTTGTTCGTTTAAAGTTCAGACCCACTCATTTTTGTCACTCAAGAGTTTTCTCAATGTATTTGTTCCGTTTGAGAGATCAGGAATGAATTTTGAAAGGTATACCATTCCTAAGAAACGTTGCAAATTCTTTTTGCACTTTGGCGGATTCATCTCACGGATAGCACGGGTTTTATTATCATCAGGGGATATTCCCTTGTCACTGATGATATGACCCAAAAACTGTATTTTTCTGACGCAGAACTGTGATTTTTCACGATTAAGCGTAAGTCCACTACTTTGGATTTTCTGTAATACAGTTTGAAGGTTATGATTGTGTTCCTTAAGTGTATGACCGTATACCAAAATGTCCTGGAATGCCATCTAGAATTTCATAAATACATCTTTGAAAAATCTCTGGGGCTGAAGATATTCCATATGGAAGTCTGAGGTATCGACATCTACCACATCTTCACAGAAATGTGTTTTCTAAAGTTAATAGCAACTGAAGAAAGGCCGAGGAAGCATCTAAAAGGCTGAAATATTTTACATATACAATGATCACAAAAATAATTCAAGTAGACATAAGTATCTATATATATGCCAGATTTCACTGCATACTACAGGAATGTAAAGAAAAAGAAATATCACGAATTTCATTACAAAATATTCATTTTCTTGATATTTTACAAATATGAAAGTTTTTATGAAGAGCTGACAATCGGATAAAACACTTGATGAATTGGATGATAATTATTTGTACATTTGTGACTACTGCTTCTTATAGGAGTATTCAATATTTTCCTTGAGTTCAATGTTCAATGGAATGTAGATGGCAGTGAATAACTGAAACTTAGTAGAACCACCACTCTTATAGGCCAAAGTTCTTTTTTCTTTTTTCCGCGAACTTCCAGTTTATTTCGCCATTACGAAGTTTGTGTAGTCAGGTCTCGATGTGTGTACGAAATAAAACTTTTATATCACTGCGTGCTTGTATGAGCTTAGATTCTACCTTATTTCTCCAAAAGTCTTCAACTGTCATTATGAAATATTCAGAAGTTGAGTTCGAGCAATGGAAAGTGGAGTATAAAAAAATGTATACGATGAAAACCCAGCCGATGTACAAACTCGATCAGAGTTAAAGCGGCTGCTTGTAGATGGAAGTTTTCCAGCAACTTCGCTGGATGGAAAATAGATTATGATAGCCAGATTGACAGATAATCGGCCCTGAAGACTTCAGTTTATGAGTGGAATGAGAAATGAGATTGGGTAATAAAATACGTCGAATCATACTATGAAAATATTATCGAAAAATTGCATGATCACTATTTTTATTGTACTGTCTTCGAAGGCAACTATATCGAATGATAAAATGGAATTTTATTGTTGATGACTAATTGGAAATGTCAAATTAGTCAATAACTTACCTTATTCATAAATTTTCTAACGAATCAGATACTCATGCGTTGAGCTGCCGTTTTAGCGGTGGTCGTTTATCTCGCCATTGTGCAATAAATGATCTAATCAAAAGGGTTTTAACTTCAGCAAAAATTCCTGCGATTTTAGAACCCATAGGCACAAGTTGAGACGACGGAAAACGGCCGGATGGTATGACATTTGTTCCATGGAAAAATGGTAAATCCGTTGTTTGGGACTTTACTTGTGTGGATACATTAGCAACTTGCCATCTTACTTCTGCCAAAGCCGGTGCTGCTGCCTCTTCTGGAGGAAGTTCCAAACTACGGAAATATCAGAATTTGGGAAATTATTATATCTTTCGCCCAATAACTGTTAAAACTTTTGGTGTTTTTGGGTCTGAAGCCTTATCTTTCATCAATGAAATTGGAAAAAAGGTAACCAATGAAACACACAAATCAAGAGCCACATCTTTTCTCAATCAGAAAATTAGTATAGCCATCCAAAGAGGAAAGCAAGCGGCTTCGTTTTTCGGTACTCTTCCTGATTCTAAAAAACTTGATGAAATTTATGTTTCTCAAAAACCAACTTCATAAAGAAAAGAGAGGTAATAACAAACCACTTTATGGAATTTAAACAAGAGTTAGTATCTACAATCGTCTTCGGGTGATGACTGGACTGATTCCTCCGAGAGATGACTATTTATAGGTCGTTCGAGTACTTTCACTTATCCCCGCTTTCCATTTTCCGCTTCACTAGTTCCGTGGGAGATGACTGTTTTGGCGGGAGTTGGCCATTTTTCGCATGATGATGGGTTTCTATATGTTGCGTATTTCTACGCTGGCTTGGCTGAATACGTTGTTGGACAACATGTATGCGGCTTCCATGAATTTTCTCCTAAACCAATGTTCCTCTCTGTGCAAGATCTAAGCTTGGGACCACTCGATGTTGTGTTGATGGGTCCAAACATGGTCTGCTATTCCTAATTTGCTGGTTTCCCCTCGCTGTGTGTGTTTCTTGTGCTCGGCAATGCGAACATTCAATGGCCTCTTAGTTTCACCAATATAGGATTTTCCGCACTCACAGGGTATCCGGTAAATGCAATTCTTGGAATCTCAGTCCGCGTTTGGTGGCCTGGTTTTCGTGAGGCTGCTACGGATAGTGTTACCGGATCTGAAGCAGGTTCTGATGTTGTACTTGGAACCAATTCTTCTTATCCTCTCCGATAATCCTCTGATGTAGGGAAGTGCAAGCACTGGTTGTGGCGGCTTCTCTTCCTTGCGAGGCTCCTGCTGTCTTCTAGCCAAAGTCTTTTCTACCATCGCTTTGGAGTAGCCATTCCGTTGAAGATCATTTTTGATGATGTCTAGTTCCTTCTCGAGACCTTCCTTCGTATTACAGAGCCCAGAAGCACGGTCTAATAGAGTCTTGATGATTCCTCTTTTAGTCGATTGATGGTGGTTGGATTCGTGGTTCAGATACTGTCCCGTATGAGTAGGTTTTCGGTATACAGATGTTTCCCACTTAGTGTCGGTCCTCTTCACCAAAACGTCTAAGAATGGCAATTCGTTGTGGATTTCCTTCTCCATTGTGAAATTGATGGAAGGTCTCACGCTGTTGATGTGTTTCAGGAAGGCGTCTAGTTCAATATTGCCATGGTTCCATATTATGAAGGTGTCGTCAACATATCTCAACCAGACTCGCGGTTTCTTGTGGGCTTCTTCAATGGCTAGAGTTTCAAACCACTCCATATATATGTTGGCTATGACTGGTGAAAGTGGCGAACCCATTGGCAGTCCCTCATCTTGTGTAAAGAATTCGTCCTTCAGTTGGAAATAACAGTTACGTACACAGCATTCTAGTAATTCCATGATTACTTCTATAGGTAGATTCGTTCTCTCTTTCAGGTTCCCGTCTTCGGATAGATTTCTCTGTATGATTTGGAGTGCTTCTTCTTTTTTAGTTGTTTCAGAGATTTCAAATCATTTTATATAGTACACAATGGAAGTCCGAACTAGTGAAATTTAGTAAAATGAGGTTTGAATCTGAATTGCATTCGTTTCTCTACAGCAATATGTTCTAAACGGGGGATGATGAATTCCTTAAATTCTGAAATGTTTACATAATAATATAATAGCTGTGTTATACATTTTATTTACAAAACTTTACATTTGCCTTTTGTATTACTTTTTCATATAGCTGACCAGTCCGATATATTTTTTGCAGGATGTAAGTAATTTCTATTCTTTACATTCGTGTATGAATTTTGTGGATGAAATAAAGATTATGATGATTATGATTATGATGATACGTTTTTCAGTCAAAACCCTTGGGTTTAATGTGTTGAAAAATATTGGTAACACTTGTTTCATGAACAGCGTAATCCAATGTTAATCAAATACGAGATGGTTATTGGAATATTTGAAAAAGGATGAATTCATGAAAGATATCAACACTAGTATTTCTAGTATGGAGGGTGCTTTAATCAAAGCGTTTGCAGGAGTCATCAAGGAGTTGTGGTTAGAAGATTCATTTGATAGAGTAGTAAATACAGCCTCCTTAAAATATCAGATTCAAAGTTTTGCTCCACGATTCATGGGTGTTTTCCATTAAGACGCCCAGGACTTTCTTCGTTACCTTTTGGAAGGTTAACATGAAGACGTTAATATAATTAATGAGAAACCTAAACCAATCTCAACGGAGATTGAGGAAAAGTTGAGTCACAGCGGAAATGCACAAGAGTCGTGGCTCACATATTTGAGTATGCATAACTGTTAGATTGTAGATAATTTCGTCGGTCAATTGAAATCCACGATGGAATGCACACACTGTGGACATTCGTCAATAACTTTTGATCCTTTCTGGGATTTGTCTCTCTCCATACCACAGAAAACCGACCAGTTGAATTTTTAGCAATGCTTGGATTCGTTTACAAAGGAAGAAATTTTGGATGGAAATGAAAAACTGACGTGTTTGAAATGCAAGGAAAGGAGAAAATGTACAAAGTCTCTAACAATCCGCAACTTTCCCCATATTTTAGTAATTCATTGAAAAATATGCTCTTCAACGGAAATATTTAGAGGCAAATTGAATGATGTCATAGAATTTCCACTGTAAGGATTGGATATGGACGATTTTGCAGCAGAAAATGTGGCTACTTGTTGTTATAATCTATATGTACTTCCAAATCACAATGGGACTACTTACAGAGGGCATTATACAGCATCCTGCAGATACCCGTATACTGGCACGTGGCACAAATACGATTCACACGTGTCACCAATTTCACCAAAATCGCTTGTGAGTGGAGAAACATACGTCCTCTTTTATGAAAAGGATGGAACAAAATTGCACCTTTGAGATAACTGAGGGGAAGTTTCTTTGTGCAATTATTATTTATTTTTTGTTAAGTTAAAATCTAACGAAATGATTTGGACTTATTGGAGTAAAATATTTATGTGTTTGGTATTTTTCTAATAATGCTAAACCTTTCGAAAAGTATTCCTTTTCCTACCTGATCCATAAAAAATTTGTCATTTTCTGTTAACAGACAAACATGAATACGATATTGATCGGCAATCAGGTACAACTCTTTTTCATCTTTTATTTCAGTGTGTTACTTTTCATTTCCTTTCACTCTGTGGACATTGTCATTTTTCATTCAATTTCAAATGTTATTGCCTAATATAACTGATATTTCTGGTATTCATTTGTTCTTTCATAGATTCCGAATCATAGACAATCGTACTCCAAATTAGCTAACATGGTTAGCGAAACGCGCATCATATTATTTTTCTCGTGAGAAAAAAGTGTTTTTGATGGATCCATTTCATGCCAGGGGTTTGAAATTGTCCACATCAGAACAGATAAGAATTACTGAATGATTATATCTGTCAATACCATATTCAATGATTACGCAGCTGCCCTAAGAAAACTTGGACTGTTGTATAAGGCACACTGAATTTTTCGCCTTCATTCAATTAGCGAGGTAATTCGAACGTAGTCAACATCCATCTTTCAGCACTCATTTTCCCACCTCGAATGATAAAAGTAGTAATCGGTTTGAATTATTATTCAGAACAAAATTAACTTTAAAGGCGCTAAGGCACCCATCAGGGGCCATTAATAAATGTCTGGGGAAATTTATGATGGAACCACAAAGGGGTCGCGTCTACAAGACGGCTGAGAAAGGAAAGAATTCGGTTTTGATATTCTGCGGAATATCAGAAGGTAATGGAAATGATGTGTTGGAGAAAATATCCGAAACTTTGGAATTGTTCACCTTGACAAGGGAAACACATTAGTCCATGTCGGGGGTAGATTGATAACCGTGAAGTACTGAAATGAACTTTGGAGGATGAGGTGAATGAATAAGGGTCACATTGATAATTCTCTTCTTGTGAACTTGAGAAAAAATGTGTCAGACATTATCCTCAGAAAAATCTTTTTGTAGAGCTTCATCTGTATCAGAAATAGCTCTCAATAGTTCACAAATTTGTTTCTCAGACGAAGGTCAATCTGCATTGAGTCACTACTCACAAGAGGTAACAGCAGTGAAGAACTCTCTCCGCGGCAAGTTGCTACAACAAATATGCTTGCCGTTCCAATCTCAATCTACTCGTTTGGAGTAGTGAAGTGGACTCGAGTGGAGCTGTATCAACTCGACGTAGAGACCCGAAAAATGATGCATCTCTATAGGAGTTTGCATTCCAAATCGTCCGTTCCACGGTTGTACTTCCCCCGACAACAGGGAGGCTGTGGGCTTTTGAGTTTGGACTGTCTACATGATAGAATGGTACCGGATATAACCTGTAAAGTCCTCAGGAGTTCGGATCCCTTTATCTGCATGGTCCGTGACCATCAGAGAGCAGAAATTATAGTATTTCTCTTTAGGACAGGTGCCCGAGCAGCTGATGAACTCGGTATAGTTTTCGACACTGAACAAGGTGACCACAACTCTGTACCCGAGTTGGAACCTATTCAGCGAAAAGTTCATATAAAAGCCGCAGAAATCACCTCACTTCTGCGGAAATACAATGATAAGCCAATATATGGGGTCTTCTTCAATAACATTGAAGACCTTGGCTTATCAAAGCGCCTGACTTTCGCTTTCCTCAGGTCGAGTGAGCTGAAGTCGGAAACCGAAGGGTTCATCATGGCTTGCCAGGATGATGTCTTCAACATCTCAGTCTACCGCAGTCGCGTGATGGGTATAGAGGTTCTGACACAAGTTGCAGGACCTGCCGCGAGGCGCCCGAGACCCTAATGCACTTGCTATCAGCATGTTCAGGATTAGCGGTCTCGATCTATATCCATCTACATAACGCTACCCTAAGAGTGCTACATTACCATCTCCGGCACTCTTACGGTATTGACGAGACACCGGTGTTGCACTACGCTCCTGGGAATATTGAATCCGTTGTGGGGAACGAGAAGTGCCAAATATATTGGAACTATTCGTTCCCCACCCTCAGGCTCATAAAAGCTAATGAGCCTGATGTAGCCCTTCTCGACCACCAGAGCAAGACAATATTTGTGGTCGACTTTTCAGCTCCCGGCGAGACGAATATCGTCCAAAAAGAACAGGAAAAACGGGTAAAATATCTAGATTTTCTCTGCGAACTTCGCAGATTCTATCCAGACTACTCTGTCAAGATGGTCTGATTATTGGAGTCCTTGGTAGAATGATGCCCTCTCTACTCTCTCTCTCTCATACCGGCTTGCCGCACTGAGGCGGAAGTCTTAGCCAAACAGATGCAGAAGGCTGTCATTCTTGGCTCACTGCGCTTACTCAGGGCACATGATTCTCGATTCCAATGATCACTTACCCTACGGAGTGGGGAGTAGTCGTTGGTTGATAGTGCTGGCGCGCCCTCATGAATGTATTGGGGCTTCGGGGGATAGGGAATGACCAGCGCATACTCCAAAAAAAATATAATGATAATGATGAGGGTGGCGAACTCTTCGTTCATCACTCTCAGGCTCATGCAAGCTAATAAGCCTGATGTAGTTCTTCTCGACCAGCAGATCAAGACGATATTTGTCGTATGGTTTTCAGCTCCTGGCGAGATGGATATCGTCCGAAAAGAGGAGAAAAAGTGAATGAAATATCCATATTTTCTCTTTAAACTCCGCAGACTCTATCCAGACTACTGTGGACCAGCGCAAACTTCGGTGAAAAAATATAATAATATTTATTCACCATGTGGAATAATACAGTGAGTAATACAATGGATAAAATAGAAAGAATAAATCAGGTTAGATCCATGACGTGGAGAATTTCACTTGTTTGTTAGAGAGAAATAATACAAAAATACAGATAACGATAAAATATAAGTAACAACACAAAAATAAGTGTACATATCAAAAATGAAAATGTTTATGGAGGTGAAATATAAAATATATATGGATTAGTATAACTTATTTTATTTTGATGATAGTTCTTTTTGAAAATCGAGGAAGTAATACAAATCATGAGATTATGAAACAACAATAAAAATTGATTGGCCCTCCGGGGCAACTTCATTGATTCCAGTGGCGCATTCACTTTCTCAGCTGCAGGAAAACCCGGATAAACCTGTAGCACCACATCACCTAAAGATCTCGATCTGCTAATATCCTCTCTTCCATAAAACGAAATGTAGGGTGTCTCCAGAGGCTGCAATAAATTCAAGACATCGCCAGAACACTATCTTCAAACCGTTTCGTCTTTGACCAACGCGTAATAATAACCAAATTCAAGGCCAGAACCACAGTGAACAATGACTGCATGAAAATTACAATAGTGATCTGCTAGATTGAGGTGTTCATCTATTTCGAACCTTCGTAAGAGTTTGGCGATTCCGTCAGAGGTTGAGTCATGTTTGAAGATCATCAGTGTTATTATTAGATTGACTGGTGCCTCAGCTATACTTGTTTTCTTATGATAGTTAGTTAGTTTAGCGCATGTTTTGCAATACAGTCGATTATCACCTGTTGATAGTTCCATTTTCAGATAATTCAACAATAAGCTTTGCTACAAGGTAATGAAATATCCGGTTTGTTTTGTGTGGAATAGTTACGACAGGTATATATCAGATTAGATTCGTTCTTATATTGTACGAGTACAACTCTCTAGGATCAGAAATATCTGACACGGCATATAAAAGATCACTAGGGTAGTCGAAGTTATTGTAGGACACATCTGAGGAACAGTGATTTCAGTGTGGTCTGCGGCAGATTCAACATCTACAATGCAAATGCAAGATGCACTTTCAACATAGAGAATGAGGTGAATGAATGAAGTTCACATTGATAATTTTCTTCATTGTGAGCTTGATAAAAGAAGTGAGAGATATTATTATCAGAAAAACATTTTGTGAAGTAGTCAGTATTTTTTGAATCTACCCGAATTATGAATTGAACCATTGTTGTGGAATTGGCCGCGGTGGTAGTGCACCCGACTCACGATCGGAAGGCCGTGGGTTCGATTCCCGCCTCGACCAGATATTTTTTTCGATGAGAATTCATCTGGTTGAAGCTGGGATGATGAACCATCCGGTTCTGGTGCAGGTGTTTTTAGCCGCAGACCCAGGATAGAGATATCTACCTGCCTAGGAACTTATGCGACTGTATTTCAAGCGGATATTCACGCTATTGAATTGTGTGCGGAGAGATTGTATGAATCCAACCTCACACACAAGTCAATAAAATTATTCTCGGACAGTCAAGCGGCATTGGTAGCTCATGGCTCCTACCGAGCAACGTCTAAATTGGTAGCATATTGCCAAAAACGACTCACCTCGATAGAAAAACTCAACAGATTGACTATGGTCTGAATTCCTGTCCATACTGGCCTGGAAAGCAACGAAGCTGCTGACTTCCTCACAAAGGAGGGTGCTGCAAGCAGCTTCATCGGACCAGAACCTGTCATTTGCATCGCTTCAGGCTCTGCCCAACAAACTTTAAAGACCTGGGTGGCAAAAAGATTCATGGCCTTTTGGCAGAATAATAAGAGTACGACAGAGCCGTACTCTTACCATCTGACATGAGCGACCACTCACCGTACAAACTAATCGGCTCTGTTGAGACGTTGGTTTCATTTGGTCGAGTGTGAATAGGTGTGAGCCACAATAAACCCTTGCGGGTTGCGGTGGAGATGGTGCTGTTACTTGCACATATCGTTAATAAATAATATATCAAATATCATACAGGAGTTTTGCATTTTTTATAACCGATTTACATTACTACTGTCTCTATACGAATTAAATGCATAATAAATCAAATAGGATGAAACCAGTGAATCATAAAGCAGATTTTCACTCCGATAGTCCAAAACTTTCTTCCATATTTGAAATACACAGTCACACACATTTCATGTACTGTCTCTCATAAAGTATTGATATTTCCTTTAATTACGCGAACCCTTAAAAGTGGGTTGTATTACAGAATGTAAATGTAAACCCACTCAGGTATCCAATTACCAAACAGATTAGACGAGGAGAGTATTTCGTAACATATTTAAATTTAAACCCCAATTAGCCATACAATTTATTCAATTTGATAGCAAGTCGTTATGAAGAGCTCGTCGTATCAAATTGCAGGACACTTCATTGGCGTAGCACTTCATTGTGATATTTCCACTACACAGTGTCACTGTTTTTCGGTTTTGAAAGCCGTCCATTTTTGGAATTCGCTGGCGCGAGTGGGTAGCTTCCTGAGTTGACTTGCTGACTTGAGTTAACATGAACATGTTTCACGCAATGTACCTAATCCAGGTACAGGTATAAGCACACCAAACTACTTGAGTCAACATGAATACGACTAAGGTAATTTACCTAATCCAAGGTACAGGTATAATCAGACGAAACTATTTGAGTCAACATGAAAACGTTTTACGCAATCAACCTATTCAAAGTACAAGTATAAGCACACCAGGCTACTTGAGTTAACATGAATCCGTTTTACGCAATGTACCTAATCCAGGTACAGGTATAATCAGACCAAACTACTTGAGTCAAAATGAACTTATTTTACGCAATTTACCTAATCCAGGTACAGGTATAATCAGATCAAGATACTTGAGTCAACATGAAAACGTTTTACGCAATTTATCTAATCCACGTACCGGTATAATCAGACGAAACTACTAGAGTCAACATGAACACGTTTCACGCAATTTACCTATTCCAAGTACAGGTAAAAGCACACCAGACTACTTGAGTCAACATGAAACCGTTTTACGCAATGTACCTAATCCAGGTACAGGTATAATCAGACCAAACTACTTGAGTCAAAATGAACTTATTTTACGCAATTTACCTAATCCAGGTACAGGTATAATCAGATCAAGATACTTGAGTCAACATGAAAACGTTTTACGCAATTTATCTAATCCACGTACCGGTATAATCAGACGAAACTACTAGAGTCAACATGAACACGTTTCACGCAATTTACCTATTCCAAGTACAGGTAAAAGCACACCAGACTACTTGAGTCAACATGAACACGTTTTACGCCATTCACCTAATCCAGGTACAGGTATAATCAGAGCAAACTACTTGAGTCAACATGAACACGTTTCACCAAATTTACCTGATTCAGGTACAGGTATGAGCACACCAAACTACTTGAGTCAACACGAACACCTTTCAGGTAATTTACCTAATCCACATACAGGTATAATCAGACAAAACTACTTGAGTCAACATGAACAAGTTTTATGCAATTAACCTATTACAAGTACAATTATAAGCACTACTTGAGTCAACATGAACATGTTTTACACAATTTACCTATTTCAAGTACAGGTATAAGCACACCAGACTACTTGAGTCAACATGAACACGTTTTACGCAATTTACCTAATCCAGGTAAAGGTATAATCAGACCAAACTACTTGTGTCAACATGAACATGTTTTACGCAATTTACCTGATCCAGGTACAGGTAAAAGCACACCAAACTACTTGGGTCAAAATTAACACGTTTTAGGTACTTCACCTAATCCAGGTACAGGTATAATCAGACCAATCTACTTGAGTCAACATGAACACGTTTTACGCAATTAACCTATTCCAAGTACAGGTATGAGTACACCAAACTGCTTGAGTCAACATGAACACATTTCGCGCAATTTACCTAATCCAGGTATAGATGTTAGCCCATCAATCGACCTGAGTCAACATAAATACGCCTTAGGTAGCCGTAATATCTTGTCATTGGAGATGTATAAACCTCTGAAGAAGCTTGCCATTCGTGCCAGAGAAACACCAGGAAGAAATTCCAAAAATCTACAGCTTTCAAACCCAAAAAAATGGTGTCACTGAAAACCTCAGCCGAGAAGGCCTCAGCCATTTCGTTTCCACTAGACAGTTTACAAAAGTGTAACACGTGTATGTTTTATGTGTTGAAATATGTTAAAATATGTTTTTTCCGTTAACCAGCTATCGCACCCCTACGAACGACAACTCTCAGAAGTCGAAACTTGTACGAGCTAAGGACTGACGAGGTCTTACCTTTTAAGTGTGATTCCCAATACGGGTTGGACGATAACAAGTGAAAATCGAGCGTTCAGCCTGGGGCTTGAAACATCGACTCACACATTGGCCGATTGACTGAGTGAACAAAGCATCCACGTCGAACCGCCCGTTAACCGACCAACCTATACAATAGTTCCATCAAGCGTTATCATATAAAAATGAGTAGTTTGAAAACAATGTTTAAGCTTCCACGGCCGGTGTCTAACACCGGTGTCTAATCACATTCGAGAGTATATAGAAATGAAATAGAAATCCAAAAATCTGTTTTAAAAAAATCTGTTTTTCCGTTAACCAGCTGTCGCACCCCTACGAACGACAACCCTCAGAAGTCGAAACTTGTGCGAGCTAAGGATTAACGAGGTCTTACCCTTTAACGTGTGATTCCTAACACGGGAATAACTTCAATAGAAACGAAGAGGCAATGAACATCAATAAAGTTTTGCTACTTATCCTCAGGGGTACACAAAAACCCGAAAAATAGCTTTCACTCATATTTCAAAGCTAGGGAATATTGAGACATTGTACAAAATTGATAGATTGCCAGATAATTTTATTGCACAGCCCCTAGAATTTTTTGACAATAATTTTCTCGATGATCTGATTCGATCTCGATCGGTTGCGCCGATGTCGGAAAGTACCAACAGCTTGCGGCGCTAATTGCCCCATTAGTTGTAATATTATAGGCGGGGAGAGTAGATAGGAAGTGGAACGACGATGTGCGATGCAATATCCGGTTCACAAAAGCCGATCGGACGTTGCGGCATTACTTCCACTGGCTGGACCGCAGACTGTAATTGCTTTATTATCAGCATGGAAATGGCTCCTGCATTTTGAAAGATTTGTTTTTCATTTTTCCTGGTCAGTTTGCCCACAGAGATTGAATGAGGAATTCAAACATTTATGGTGACGTCAGTATTCATCTAACCTATGAATTTCAAATTTTGTGGTGGAGGGTTCGAAAACATGAATTTTTTAAAGTATTCAACAGGTTTTCACGAAATATTGAATTGGCGATATTCAGAAATTCGTCCGTCCTAAGGCAAAACCCCCAATGTGAAAAAAATCACTTATGTGAATGATTAAATTCAGTTTTGTGTTAATTTTCTTATGATGAAACCACGAATGTGGAAAATCAACCTCACGAGGTCATTTTTGTATCTGAAAAACCGCTGATTTATTTGCAGATGTTGCAAAACCAAATCACGAATGTGACACATCCGTATTTTTGCCATAGTAGAATTTCCCCTCCCCCCTCTACTCGCTTTGGGTGATTCGTGATGTGTCCGGTAGGTGGCGTGGAAAGTTATAGTCCTATTTTTTTATTTGTACCTTCAACCTGTTGTGTAAACGTGTTTTTGTGATGATTATCTTAAGATAGCTGGTATTAACGATGATGACTGGAGAAAAAAGTCTTGTGGCCATGTGTGTTCGTCAAGAAAAAGAGAGGAACCCTCTATTGTGGAGTGTGAGATTATTCTCAGCTAGGATTTTCATGAATAATGTCATGAACATAATAAACTTTTTGGGAAAGGAAGTTTTTGGCCATCTACTTCTCCATCTTGATACAAAGAATGTGGAAAATTGATTCTTTCTTTTCTATGGAAAATTCCCATATTTTAAACTTACCTTTTCAGTTTAAATAATAAACTTGTAATTTAAAATAGTCTAATATTATCAATCTCATCATTTTAGCTTTGGAGTACAATCCTCTTGATGTTATTGAGGATTCAGATGAGCACATTTCTACATCCAGTGGGGTGAAATAATATAGGATTCGTGAAACTTGCACATTAAAAAAAAAGGATTTGGCAGGATTATCTATAGACCATGACAAATAACTGGCCAAGAAGGACGAATCTGCCCTTCCCATCAATTTCAACCTCGAAGCAGTCCTAAATACTCCCAAAACATCGATTCTATATATAT
>NW_019290556.1:89083-100352 GCF_000500325.1 Leptinotarsa decemlineata | reverse complement strand
TATATATGTATATCTTAATGGAGAACAGTATTTTGGGGTTGCAGTTAGGTTTTGAGGGATATTCAAAGAAAACTATTTGTTTTTGTCAAGCTTTCGGTGGTGCTTACCGCCTTCCTCAGGACAACTCTAATATATTCATTAACAATATGTTTTTTATATCACAAACGAAACTACTTATTAACGTGAGACTGAAAAAGAAAGTAAGTATATCTACAAAACATAAAACATTTTTTTTTTATGGAAGTTACTGACAGTGACAATAATTTTAAGGAAGAAATTGATTGCTCCGTTCCTTTCTTTGGTATTTTTTTGTAAAAAGATGGAGGGGTAGAAAGTCAAAACCTTTCTCTCTGAAAAATTAATCTCTCCTGAAAATGTACCCATTTCAATTTGATCATTCCGCATACTATGGAAAGTTTCATTTGTTAATGTCATAATTTTCCTTCAACGAATTCAATGTAAAATGCTTCTTGCACTTCAAGCACTTATTTGATGGCAAACAAACCTGACACTCGCTGAAAGAAAAAATATCTCCCATCATCTTAATTTTCTGAATCCCAGGACGAACTGAATTATATTACGTCCCGCGTCTAACTACCGACATTAATTCTCTTCTAATATCCAATTAGCGTCGTGAGTAATGATCATCTTGATTGCCGAAATGTTATTATCAACGGACAGCCTCCATACAACATCATGGAATTTCTCCGTGAAAATTCGCGATGAAAAGCGAAAAACAATAATTGTTTTGGCAATGATGAAACTCGGCGCGAGAATTTTCTTTCGGAAAACTGCCGGAAAATCCACAGGGGTATTATTCCCATCGTCGAGCGGACATTTAGTGTTGATTAGTTTTAGTGTTCGGAGAAAATAATGGTTCCCATCAATCTTGCGATGAAAAAGAGTTGAGGAAGATTGAGTTACGGGCTTTTACATCTTTCTATGGAGGGGACGATGTGACAGGCATTGATTGCGTTTGTGACGTATCAAATCAATGATCAGGAATTTTTTTTGTTCGTTTCGCCAAGTGAAATATTGCCAAAGTATTCAAAAAACATTTCATTGAGAGATTTTCACTAAACAATTTTACAAAAACGCAACACGTGTTTCGCCATACAATGGCCTATTCGGGGGTGTCTTTAGTAACTATATTCTACATATTCAATGCCTAATATACCTAATTTCATAATTTGAACAATAATCAAATTCATGACTATAAGACAAGAACTACCAAACAATTTCACATTTCCAGGACAAGAACAAAACAATCTATGAAATCGTTGTTTTCCAGAAGATTGAATGATTTAAATCAATTACCATACCACATTGAAGATGTACTTTATATTCATTCAAGGCTCAGTCGAAAATATATATTACATCACGTACTCTATAAATTTTTTTAATTTGTATGTTTCACATCATCGAATTGTTTTATTGGTTCGAGCTTTTATGTGTTCTGTAAACATTATGTTACATCGTGTTACATTGTGATATGTTGAATATTTCATACCCACTTGAATAATTGTTTTTATGCCCTAGTATAATTGTATTATGGAACTAACTATTCTGAATGCTCCTGATTTGTTCTGTGTTATGGGACAGTATTCTTATGAACACAATTCTATTTTTAGTTTTTCAGCTTCTTGTATTAATATATTATTCGGACGTATTTTTGTTCCAAATGTAACACGTCGTATTCATGGTTGAACTCTCATGTCCTGCTAAAAGGTGGTTTACAAATATGAAATTGGTCTTTCTATTTCCCAAAATACCTCTATGCTGTTCAATTCTTTGGGAAAATGTTGTCCCTGTTTAGCCAATATACAGTTTTGGGCAAGAGCCGCACGTCAGCTTTTATATACTCCTGATCTATCTGACACCGAAGTTTTGTCTTTATTGTTTTTAATAAATTCACTCAGACTATTATTCGTTTCGTGAGCTTCATTTACGTATTCTTTCTTCAAGTAACGAGCAATATTACTGGTTGGTTCACCCAAATATGACAATGTTCTATAACTGACGTTATCGCATCTTGAATTTGGGTCGACCTGGTCCATGGCTTGCTTTTGTAGTTTATTTGGAATATCAGCTCTTTTCCAAGTATCTACAAAAGCAAGCCATGGACCAGGTCTACCCAAATTCAAGATGCGATAACGTCAGTTATAGTACATTGTCATATTTGGGTGAACCAACCAATAATATTTATTTATTTATTGAGAAAATACACCCAACAGGTCATGATACCCAAGTACAGGAGTAGGTACATAATACAAAATGAAAAGCTTATATTAGTCCTGAAAAACAAATATTAAACATAAAACGTAATCTATATTAGCATTACATACTATGTAACATATCAGTTATGTAATGCATTATATATTGCTTTCCTAAACTGAGGTTAGGGTAATCATTAGAGTTCAGTCATAAATACGACGTGTTAATTTAGAAGAGAAGAGTTTGAATCTCAATATATTAGAATGTTGAGAAATCTATTGATTCAAGAATTCGGATAGTTCACTGACTTATCAATTAGAATTGAATAACTGTCAGTTACTAAATATTTGTTCTGATGTGGAACCTCAGGTAATATAATTCATTACAAACTAAGGTAAAAATCAGGTATTTGAAATGTAGGTACTTCAAATAGTAAAATTAGTTATAGTAAGCATTATTGAATATGTAGAATATAGCTAGTAAAGACACGCCCAAAAAAGCCATTGTATGGCGAAACACGTGTTGCGTTTTTGTAAAATTATTTAGTGGAATTCCTACAATGTATACGTTTTTTTGAATATGTTAGTTATGAATGTTCATCAAATATCGGCCAATTCCATTATATATGAAATATTGCTTGTTAGATTGGAATCCAGTTACGATGTAGCTTCGATAAAAACTATAAAATGAATTTATTCAAGTTTGAATGATTACGTGTAAAAATTTAAAATACTGAACGCACAGAGGTGGCCATACTCATCATTTTGGAAATGATCGATTGGTACTTCAAATTTTTTGAAATCTCCAGTAATTCAAAAGCATTTTTGAGAAAAAAAATATTCCTTATTCAATTTTTCCAAACAACTCCTGGATAAAGAGAGAATCAATGAAAATAAAAGACAGTTATTTGGAGAAATATGTAAATTGAATTGAAACTAACTGTATGGATGTTTTTATGAACGCACGTGCAAGAGCAGAATTGTGTTTTTCGGTTAAAGTTTGTTCCTTAGTAAGTTCAAGAAGTAACAAAAAGATGAGGAGTTGAAAACAATTGTATTCTGCTCAAAACTTCCCAGTGGTACAATGGATGATAGTTTTCCAGGTAGGTGAAATCCATCGCAATATGTTTCCATTCATTATGTTGTGAAGCGTTCATTTAGGAAAATAATATCTATTTTGAATAGAAAGGGGTATGTATATTCTCAGGAGGGACTAATTTTTGGAGAAGTAAGGAAAAGCTAGATGAATTTTGCAGCAAAAATGGAACAACAAGGACTTTTGAACTTTGACGATTGATTGAGGCCCATTTTTGGATGAATAGGTACGTGAACAAACAAAATCGTCAAATTTGGGAGATACCAATCTAGTAGAGATCCGAAAACGTCCAGTGTATCCCGAAAAAGTCACTGTTTGGTATGGATTTCGGGCTGGTGGCGTCTTAGGTTCTTTCTTTGAGGACGACGTTGACTAGGCCATCACTGTCAACAACAACCACTGTAGGTCGATGATTAACAATTTTTTTCTGACCAAAATTGGATGATCTGGACACCAACAACATGCGGTTTCAACAGATGATGTGAACTGGCCTCCGAGATTATGCGATTTGCCCCCGTTAGACTTCTTCTCGTGGGGTTTTCTTGGGTCGTAGATGTACGCGAATGAGCCACAAAACACCATGCCATTGGTCAAAATTAGCCTGATTTATGCGCCAGAGTCATGGAAAAGTCGTGACGGACATTTGAACGATGTTTGATTCCACACATAATGGCATCAATAGGTCTTTCAAACGAATGAAAAAATTTCGATGACTATTCACACACACTTTTTTCATTCAAATTTGAAGATGGAAAGCGCTCAATGACAATCTCTTGGAGAATGTACCAATACAAACTTGACCAAATATGTGGTTTCAACAAGATGGGGCACCTCCACATAATAATAGAATAGTTACCCAATATTTGAATGATACTTTCAATGAGAAATGGATTGGAAATAAGGGTCCAATTCATAGCCAGCTCGAAGTCCAGATATAACTTCACTAGATTTTTTTTGTGGGGAAATATCACAGACTCAGTTTATATGCGACGTCCACAAAATGTAGAGGATTTGAAAAATAGTATCACAAATGTTTGTGCTTCCATAACGCAAGAGACGCTCTTAGCTGCCAGGAATCGGGAATTACTAAAAATATGCAATATGTGTATTCTTCGTGAAAGGGGGCAATTCAAACACTTACTCAAATGATTCTTGTTATCACTAATTGATTTCGTTATCATCATGTTAGTCGAGTTATGGTCAAAGTAACATATTTTTTTGGTAATTTGAAACATTTATTTCAATTCGTACAGGAATACGCAACTAGATGAAATTGAAAAGATAATGAAATCATAACGGATGGATTCATTTTATTAAACTCATATTATTGCATTCATTTTGACTTATTCATGGCCCTCTTTATAATACGCAATCAAATTGCCTCTTTTTATCAGTATTCAAGGAAAACTACAAGTGTGCTATATGGCTGAATTCAGAATTCAATGCGTGATTCAAAAACCGATTGAAAATACTTGGTTACCATTAAAAAAAATGGCGTCGGTGTTGCGACTTCCTAACGATGACGCCTAGTGCTGGATCTCTACGTAAATAGGAGGACCCTTTGACATCAAAATTATCTGCTTTCACGAAATATGGATATTCTTTTTAATTTTTCAGATATTTACCCGCGGAGTTTTATATGAGACACCCTGTATTAATTTTTCCTGATAACAGGTCAATGTGGCTATTTTCTGGGCAAGATTTAACATCAAAGTCTCGTTTTCTTCAAAATGATGAAATCCGAACCATGTTTCGTTCAAACGGTGAAGTTAATGATACGAAAATTAAAAAAAATGGAAAGGGGTCGAAGTGACAGTGGATAATTCAATCTTGAAGAAAAGGTGTGAAATTGGAAACTGAGCAACTTTTTCTTGCGGCACTTTTCGAAATTCGTACCGATTTTTTCCAGGACTTCAGAAAAAATTGTCCAATTTGACAGGTTTAGGAAGGCACAGATGAAAGAAAAGAAGCTATTTTGTTATCAATTTTTCAAGCCCATGTTACCGCCCAGATTCACAGAAGACCTGCTAAACCACAACCGTAACGTTGTAAGGGTAGTGGTGAGTCTACTAACAGGGCATAGCCGACTCAGGAAACATATGAGCAACATGAGTCTGACAGAAGAAACCCAATGCAGGTTTTGTCAAGAAGCGGAAGAAACCGCACTGCATGTGTTTTATGGATGCGAAACGATAGCAAGGCTGAGAAACCACTGGCTTCCAGTTATATGAAGGGGTCAGTGTCAAGGCTATGGAGTCTCATCAAAGAGATCAAGCTAGACAATGAGCACTAACAACCAAGGAGCATCACAATAGATCTGAAAGGTCGCAGTGAATCAGACCATGGGCTAGTTCGCCGACAATCTAATCGAATCTCTACTGCACAATCAAATTTTAAATGGAGCTTTTGATAAACATAACTTCCATATGTTGCGCATTTCATGTGTGACACCGTATGTCATCAGATTTTTTCTGTAATATCATGTTATCAACATATAAACGACGGTTCTCTTTTCCAGTCAGTAACCCTCATGAATCTGTTTCACCCTGCCGTATCAGCTTCTGTTAAATATTGTTGTATTTCATTCAATTCGTAAGATTAACTGGGATGAAAATATTCTGTTGGGATGATAAAAGGGTCCGTTTTCCCAGTTTTTAAACACAATCGAGGGATTTACACAATACCGTATCGAAATATTAAGAAACGTGATATGCATATTTCCACCCGCTTATTCCGGAGTACAACCCCACATTGGAAATCCCCCATTCGAATGGCGAAACAATATGTTTTGTTTCATTAACGCACCATTGTTTCGCGACTAATTTTCCGTGGCTTGAATTCGGAGTAGGGGAAAATATAAGATCAGTGTTCTGATTTCTGAGAATGTGCATCAATGGAGAGCTATTTCATTCTTTCATGTCCGTAGCAGGGCCCAAATGAAATTTTCCAGGCTCTGAGTTGAACACAGATTTGAAACAAATGATAATTTTCAGGTTTTTTTCTGTATTCGGAAGTGTGAAGAATATTTTACATCGAATTCAAGAAAGACTTTATTGTGAGCTTTTTCAGGCGCGTCTTTTAGAAACACGAAATTTGAAATTTGACATTAAGTGAAAACTTCCTCATACCAATCAGTAAAAATATAGTACGTTTCTGCTTTCCCACTAATGATAGCTTAAGCGCCGTCAATAAAAGCAACTGAAAAATATTCTCATAACAAAGGGTCATTCAAATTTCACATAAGCATATTTATTACAATTATTCACTTCCCCTACATCCTCCTTGTCAGCAAAACTAAGCAAAGCTTACCCCCCCTCTCCCATGCTTAAGTAAGCATTGTTAAATGCATTGTTTTGATATATTCTGTTTTTTTATTGATTCATGAGCAGCAGTTATGATTCTGAAAATAAGAAAAAAGATTCAGGATAGAGGACTTTAACGCACATAATATGCATTTAAACTTCATTGACACGATATTCAACAGAGAGTAAGGTACAAATATTATAATCTTGAGTAATATCACGAACAAAACAAAGTTATTTGATATTTTTGATATACATAATGATTTCAATCAATAATCTCCAGTCCAAGACATCCGAATCCATGATTCTAAGTTTGCCTTGGTACTATCCTCGACAGGAAGCTAACATGGAAGGAACTCTCACCTACCGAGTAGAGACAAAAGAGCATATGTGGCTTATGAGCAATGTTGGAGGACAGTGGGACGTGCATGGGGTCTTTCACCTCGTGTGGTCACCTGGATCTACACTGCAATAATGAGACCTATGTTAAAGTGCGGAGCCATTGCATGGGGACCGAAAGTTCTACAAGCAACGGTCATTCAAAATGTATATTAAATACAGCGAATGGCTTGTTTAAACATCACAGGAGCAATAAGAACACCAACCGCGACAATGGAATTAATTACGGGTCTGACCCCTCTGGACCTGTACGTTAAGGACGTTGCGTTAATGGCCATGGTACGATTGCGCACGGCTGGTGTAAACCTCGAAGTAGGAATGGGTCAATTGAGGCTGAGCCTATGGCCAGAAGCGCTTACTGCGCAACCTCTGCTGCAGGCAACCAGTGATGCAATTGAACCCAGGTTTGTGTTTAATAAACCATAAAAAATACAAATAAAACAGAACATAGAGTCAGATGCTACAAATGCAATACGCATATATAGAGACGGCTTAAAAACCAAAGAAGGCTCAAGATGTGGAGTGTACTCCAGATCACTAAGCCTAAGGATTAGATGGGGAATTGGAAAAAATACTAGCGTGGTCCAAACAGAAGTAGCTGGTATCTCAATCGCCACAAAAGAAATAACAAGGAAAGGTTAGGTTAGGTCCAAAGTGAGTGGGTCTATTCGACCTTCCACCGCAACCCGCAATGGTTTATTGTGGCTCACACCCATTCACACTCGAACAAATGAACCCAGCTTCTTAACGAAGCCGATTAGTTTGTATGGTGAGTGGTCTTTCAGGTCAGATGGTAAGAGTACGGCTCTGCCGAACTCTAAACACCTGGTTCGCTCCCCAGCGGGGCAGGCACAAAGTATATGCTCTGTTAATAAAATCTTCAAAAATTACCTGTCACATAGAAAACAAACTGTCAAAGTTGGCAACAGCATCAGGTCTCCTCGTGAAATCTCTATTGGTGTACCGCAGGGCACAGTTTTGGGACCCCAACTATTCCTAGTGTATATCAACAGCATAGCCAAAATTAGAAACTTCAAAGGCCATCTCATCTCATATGCAGACGATATGGCCATTGTTTATAAAGCAAAGACATGGGGATAAGTATAGAACGAAGCCGAAGAGAGTTTAGAAAAACTACAAATATGGCTAAATGACAATCTACTCAAACTCAGTGTCTCAAAATCAAAATTCATAGCATTTTCTCTACAAAGTAACGAACAACCTGATATGCAAATGATTCACATTCATAAACCTACTTGCTCAAAAACATCATGTAGCTGCCCAAGTATTGAAAAGGTTAAGAACATTAAATATCTTGGACTGGTCTTGGACCAGCACATGAGATGGGATGAACACGTTTCTCATATGATCAAAAGACTCAGGCAATTAACATATAAAATGTATAATCTAAGATGTATTTTAACAAAACGAAACTTGTTATTAATATATAATTCACTGATTGAATCAGTAATTAGATACTTTATCGCAGTATGGGGGGGGGGCGAGCATTCGAGAATGAATTGCATAATATTGAAATCATTCAAAATTCTTTGATTGAAATCATTTTTGAAAAATCTAGACGTTTCGATACAAATCAGTTGTATACCGAAACCAAATTACTTGACGTTAAAAGTCTGTATGCATACCATTGTCTCGTTTGGATATTTTCTAATAAATCAAACAATTGCCCGGTAAGATCAAAATATACTATAGTCCGTTCATAATTTGTTAATAGCTCACTGCAAGTTTGACCCTCATTAGAGAACTGAAATACAGAGAGGACAGCTAATATGATATAATAACAAAAACCAAACTAAAACTGGCAGTTTAAGATGTTTTCGACTAACCCACCTTGTATCTGGAGAAATACAATACAGCTATAAAACTTTTAATCCGATTATGTAGGTATTTTGAGTGGAAATGAGTGACCAGTGTNGACGAAGCCATCGCAAGCAATCAAACAAAACAAGCAGGAACGAAAGGTACGTATATGTTTGTAGGAATATGAAAAAAAGTTACTCACGCACTGCACAAAATTCGCAAAATAAATATTAGAGACGTTAATTACTGCCGTAGACGCCGAAACACCAACGAGCCGTAAATTAAATGCGATTAAAAAATGTACTAAACCAAAAATTATTTTCGTTCGTAACAACTTCACCCTTTCAAGGCAAGTTTCGAATATAAACTGAAGCTTTATATTTAATGAATAAACACCTCAGGAACCTCCGCCTATGATTTTACGAGTTTTACGACCGTTTTATGACTTGGGCCCTCATTTTGTGCTATCGACAAATTATGAACGGACTATAGATACGCACAAAATTTATCACTACACCGTTTCAAGAAATGGCATACACAAAGAACAATTTATTATTTTGCACCAAAATTGTATAATTTTTTCAAACTTCAAAATTTATAAAGCAAATATAAAAGAATTTATCAAATGATACATTCATTATGAGTCAACTGAAAAACGCATCACTATAATAAATGGTAGGTATAATTATCTGAACTGAATTTATAAGATATCTAATAACTGTAAGTTACTAAGTAACTATGCACCTTGGTTCTATCAACCTACTATATTTGTCTGATAGCATTACGTATCCATGTTAATAAAATAACCTAATAATCAGAACACAACAATTTACTTCAACAACTTTCTCTGCTTTTCATGTGTCTATCGTTTTTTTTCTTCTTTTTGATCAGCAGTTGATTTTTAGTTTTTTTTCCGTTTTCACTTCTTTAATGAAAAAATTCACATGTCGTATAGTACCAATTATTATCGAAAGTATTCTGTGAATACATTAAAAATGTATATTAAAAAATGTAAATGTATGTCAGCTTGTGCTGAATAAAGGAATAAAGGAAAGTCGGTTAGTCAAGTTGCAAGATTCCCACCTTGATACCCACGACAACCTTCCCATATGAGGGTTTTTGCACGTCAGCTACACTTGACAATTCCTTAGACTCAGCCGTGCAGAGTTTTTTCGCCTCTGGTTTTGGTGAAACCTCACTTGAGCGCAAACGTTTGCGAAACCTGCTCATGGGGGGTTAGTTCCCCCACCTGAGACAGATTCTGCGTACGCCACAGCTCTCGTTCCTGAATTAAATTTACAGGGATGTCAGTTGCAGTCGTAAACTCGACAACCATCTCCTCTGTAGACTCTCTCCTGAACTAAATTTACAGGGAGGAATTTCTGGCAAAAACATAACATTCTGCACTGACAGCAGACAAGCCTATCAGTCTTGAACAGACAACGTGTCACCTCAGGGCTAGTACTAGAGTGCCAACAAGATTTAGCCAAAGCCTCGGTAGATAATACCGTTATCCTGAAGAAAAATCTACGCAGTAGGATTTCTGACTGGCCACTGTCAACTAAAGAAACACCTCCATAATATGTGGCTAGTGGATACACCTCAATGCAGGATATGTGNAAATGGAAATATTGAGACATTCTTTAACAGACTCTCTCTCGCCATAGATCACTTTGAAAAAAAGCAACACAATTTAATTATATGTGGAGATGTAAACATTAACTACTTATGCCAATCGAATGACAGATCACTCTTAAATGACCTGTTGGAGAGTTATAAGTTAAACTGTAAAAATTGTGAGCCAACAAGAATATCCACTAATATTAATGGTAAAACTAGTGAAACTGAGTTAGATTATTTTTTCACAAATATTCGCAAATCAAGGTATCTCAATAGGCTACTTCTTGGATGACATCATTCTAAGTTTAAACATTTTGAAATTTGAAGCAAGTATTGTCTTTCACGCAAATATTTTGTAATACATTCAATATCTGGGAAATTAGGAAGATCTTGTTTGCCCGGCCTAGCAAAGTTTGCAGTAATATGATAGCCATCAATTTCCATTGAACTCCATACTTCAACTGACACATTTCCTTTGTCTATAATGAAATGATAATTGAATTTTAACAATTCAACTCTGACGAAAGTGAATCATCGGCAATATGAACATTAACGTTCTTGTTCCGCTTACCATACGTCAAATCGTAACGAAACGGAACAATATATTGATAGTCCAGTTCACATCTACCATTTTTACTTGAAAATATGGAATTTTTTATATAGTCTTCGAGAATTATGATCAAGTTGTCATTCGATTCGTATTGTCACGTAGACACTTCAAGGAAAAGTTTAAAAAGGCGCCGAAAACATTACATAAGGTATATACACAAATTACTTTAAAAAAAATGAGGATTGGTTTTTTGAATGTTTCTGATTTG